>PQWD01014676.1:0-65527 GCA_019425675.1 Leucinodes orbonalis | reverse complement strand
AAATTCAGTTCACGGTATTAGTATTGAAAAAAATAAATTATACCAGTTCCTAGCAAATTAAAAACGCAATTTAATATAGTTCGAAACTAAATATTAAAAAACAAACATAAAAATTACAAGTGGAATAGTGACATTGATTCAAAACACTAAAAGTATTTGAAGAAAACGCGTAAGACGCGTTTGCACGGCGCTTAAGTCCTTATGTTTTTATCTTTGTCCTTTGATAAATATATCGTCCGTTGATGCTTCCATTCAAGACCGCTCTTGCAGCTATATACCTACATAAGATGCTTTTCGTTCACAAAATCTGGCTTTTATATTTACAAAAAAAGTGTATAAGTATTTAGAATTCATACATAATACAGCTTCACGCTTAACTTGCGGCAAGATGGCGCTGTGTGTATATCAGTGGATATATTAATATATAATAGAGCCTCCTCTAATAACCCCCACCCGAATAAAGGTTGCACGGCCGTGGAACCAACGTTACTGCTCAATTCTATATAATATTCATATTTTTGAAATAATAAGATAAAGTTTTATTTAATAAAAGTTTAATTAAAAAACCTGGAAATTCATTTGTTATTGGTTCACAATCAACAAATAATCATTGTTTAATTGCAACGTCACAATTAATCATTCTTAATTGCAATTAAATTGCACAATACTACACACGCAGCACGACCGAACTCCGCGTCAAATATACATAGATACCGATCTACTATGCCTATCAAAATGTTGGTTTGAGAAATTACATTTTAGTCGGATCGATTCGAAGAGCGCACTAACGCGCGACGTTGCCCTCTGTCAAAGCGCACGCGCCGTAGAATAAACAATAAATGCGCTGTTGCCGTCCTTATTTAAACTGTGATTAATTATATAACTGTGTGTTTACCGCCACCACCGGATTTCAAAATTAGTTTAATCGCTACGCGAATTCTGCTATAAGCACCAGGTCACGGACCTCTGGGCATCTAGTGAGATAAAGGAGTTAAAAATAGCTCTCCCAAATAGCTTCCGTAGGTGGTCACGTTTTGATATCATGCATCATCTGTATATAATATATTATTAATCTGTGCTGTCACTTCTGATTTCTCTTTCTCCCATTCATTCTATGCTTCATAATAGTAAGCAGTCAGTAGGTAATTGACATAATCCAAATTATGCTGCCTCACCAGATATAATAATGAACAACCATAGTTCTCTTTTCAGAATTCATGTCATTTGTTAAGTTTGTTTTAAAATTTTGCTAGTTAAGCCCTTGGAACCGTAGGTATCTAATTATAAAAGTAATATATTTTATCAGAGCGCACAACTTTACAATAAGCTGCCTAAAGAATTAAAAATGCTAAAACTTTTCAAATATTTAAATTACTACAAGAAATTTTTTAGGATTGTCCCTGTTAACCTCTTCATTGTTTTATTGTGTAATACTGCGTTTATTTTTAACGCGTCCCTTAGCCGCGTCAGTTTAGCGATTACCTTATCGTACGAGGAATATGTATAATGCTTTTCATTGAAAGAATTAGTTTTGAATTTTTCTCTGTAAGTGATTTATTTAAAGTTTAGAAAAAAAATAAAAAATCTTAATCGTATCAACAGAGCCTTTTATTGCACCTTTGATAGCCGTTACCGTGACATTTAGCCTTTGAAGCAATAATGTCAGCGAATTTCTGCGTATACAACATAACTTGTCTTAATGCAACTTAGAAGGATAGTTAAGTCTAGACTTGGATGTCTTTTAATTATGCCCTTACTCCGATAATTTTCTAATGTGCTAATAGGGGTGTAATTGTGTCTCAATAGGGATTTATTTATGCATTTAGTGAAAGACGGTCAACGAAAGTAAACCGTTTTTGTCACACTGCATTAAGCTCGCCAACCAAACACCAATGGTTTTACCATAGCCTTGCTACGTATAAATCTTAGTGAAAAGTAATGTCGTCTGCACATCAAAACACATGTAGGACGTGATTTGTACCCCAAATTTGGCATTCCGGACACATTTTATGGTTTATAATGGTGATTGAATAGTTGATTGAATTTCATAAGTGTTACCAATTGATTCTACCGTAAGCAGAGCGAATGAGTGCAAAATATACTAGGTGGTGACTCGAACTGAGCGTCTAGGTAGGTACCACGTAGAGCCAGTATCGACCCGTGAAACAGGAGTGTTACGCACTTTTGGTTTCGGATGAGGGCACTGTACTGCAAATTATGGTATAGAGACCTAACATCTGTCGTCTCGGGAAACGGGCGAAGGCAGTGTTGACGGCAAAGATTATTATTCTATTGTTATAATTTCCTTCAACGCTACTTCTGATATGTCAGATCATTCACACCAGGTGAGCAAGCTGACCGTACCTTCACTCATGACATAAACAAATCCCTATTGACACACAATTACATTCTATTAGCGCATTAATGAAGGATAATAACTGTCATCAGTTGTGGGTCCCTTTAATGCGCTCTGTCAAGTCAAGCGTAACACTTACCATCAGGTGAACGTTCAGACGTCCTGTACACTTTATAACATAAAAAATATTTTAAAAAAATATACCATTAATACACATTCTATGGAAATATTACAGTCATAGACATGAAACCACGGGACCCTAGTTCCAATCAGATTCATAAGACCATAAATTACATTATTGCGTTCAAATGCTCCTCTAGGGTTAATTCACACCAAACTATTATATGCAAATACAAAATTACGGTTATTTTCAGTTTATTTTTCGTTATGGTGTACTGCTCTTCGTGTAGTTCACAAATATATTGAATAGAATAATTGCTAAAAAATTGGTATAAAGTATACATTAATTGTGGGTGCAATTGTTTCGCTAAAACACAGACATAATAACATGCAGATATTAATTCATAATTAGCTCATTAAAACACCCCACGAGGGGCAGAGAGCTGGCCCTTGCCGTATGCACCTTAACGAGTACCGTAGGTGCATAGGCCTTAGTCGTCCACGCGGCCCAATGAGGATTGGCCGCCTCGCGCACACTTTTGAATCTCTTCGTAGGCGTGCGCAGGTTTCCTCACGAGTTTTCCTACACCGTAAGGGCGTCGGAAAACGTACATAGAATTCGAAAATTTGAAAAGACAAGGTACATGGCGGGATTGGCACCCTCAAATTAGAGGCATAAATATCTTAAATTTATTATTACTGGCTTGCAAAATAGAGGTTTGTCGTATTTTACAAGTCAACCTTGTTGCAACTTGGAATAATAGGTGTAATATGCCATGCTTAGATCCCAGATTAAGGGATATAAGGACCGGTTTAATAAATTGGGTAGATTTGAAGTATAGAAAGCATAATCCGCCATTAGAGGTGTAATTTCAAACTACACCGCTTCCAAGGTCTTATAAAGCTTTATAATATATGTTTCAAACTAAAATAATGTAACGAGTATTATATTTATAAGACGAACCTATCTCTATGTTATAATATGTATATCGTCTAATATGTATTTGTCGTGCACCGTCTCTTGAGACTTTAAGAGCCAAATTAAAAACCATTTCTTTGAAACAAATCATCTCTCTGTGATATTTACTTTCTTTCACTTCATTCCTGTGCTAGTATGTGTCTGTCTTCCTTCTATATTATCTGATTGTAGTTTGCTTTATCTATCTTCCATTAGTTAGTTTATGTATTATTATACATATTATTTATTCTATAATTATTATGGTAGTGTGTACTTAGTATATATACATTATGTATAATTATGTAGTTATTTAGAATACCGTTTTACTCGTTTGCACTAGCCCGCTTACCATTTCGCATTTTTCTTTCATCCAAAGTTGCCTGGAAGAAATTGCTACCTAAGCAATAAGGCCGCCGATGTTGTACTTGTTTTTTCTTCTTTATCCGATGTTTTTGTATAATTTTTATGTGCAATAAAGTATTTTTATCTTATTATATAATAAAAATATATATATTTTTAGAACTCTTTGTAATCTGTTAGTTAAATGTTTGTAAATTGAATTACATTTAGTGCATTTTTTTGATATTTTTTTAGTCTTAAAAGATTGTTATATAGTCTGCGTACCAGTTTAACGTAGCCATAATGCTGAAGTATTATCACGCGAAATCGGCGTTCTTTTACGTGTGTGTATATAATTTCCAATATCTAATCGAAAATTGGTGTCAAGCTGCCCATTAATAAATATGAAGCTCGATCAGATTCTGTTCTGAGCTCTGATCGCTATTAGGAGATATCTATTTTCAGTTAATTACGATTAGTAGATTAGATATTGTTGAACAATTAAATGTATAGATCATTTCCAATTAGCGTCATATTATTTACGTCTATTAATGTAATTACAATTAAGCTGCTTGCTATCGTAATATATTACTTAGCTTCATGGAAGATCGAAAAGGATATGTTTCGACCTAATACGCTAGATAGATAGATAAACATTATTTGTACACTGAAACACACAAAATTAATAACAACACAAAATTTCGTAATTCATTACAATAACATAAAACACAATACGAAAAAAAGGAAGAACAAAAAAACATAGAAACAGAAAAATGAAACTAATATATATGAACTATAATATATTATATATATATATAATAATAAAAAATATCCCAGAAGGCTGTGTGTGTGTGTGTGTCGCAGCAATACAAAAAGGCCATATCTCAGCAAAATGGTTTACTGAAAGCAAACCGCTGATTTTCAGTTACAGCCTCAGCCGTTGCGCGCTTAATATTCGGATTTTGATTATTGCTGTTAAGAGTTAAATAAATATCTACTGGCATACACACAGCGCCATCTAGTCCCAAACTAAGAATTTAGCCTGTAATATGGGTACTAAACAACAGATAAAATAATCGTACTTACCTTTTTTTGTAAATACATATTATTCATAGAAACACCCAGACTAATACAAAGAGACATATTCATGTACACAAATGTTTGTACTGCCCGGGATCGAACCCGGAACCCATGGTGTAAGAGCTGACGTCTCAACTTATTACACCATATGAGTCGTCAAATAAATATAATACTCGTTACAATTGTTTTAGTTTTCAAATTATATATTTGTAAAATTTAAAACGACCCTAGGAAGCGGTGTAGTTTGAAATTACTTCTCTATGGATCGTAGATACTAATTATAAATAATCAAAAATCCATTCTTGATTGTTCATTATTTGATTCGTCGCGTTCCTCGTCCAGCATCCACCAGCGACGACGGAGCGACGGAGACCATCCAAGGGTCAGTAAGTCTCAGCGGGTACGTATAAATCGGGTAATATGGGAAAGATTCCTGTTGAAGGCTTTGTGATTGTAGTGCTCTAAAGATTAAAAACCTATTGTTTTGGCATCTACAATTTCTGGGACCTATGGTTGGCAAATGAAAGTACTTCCAAGGCACATTCTGTATATAAATGGTGTTAGCGGTATAAGGTGGATACTGGAAATAATAAAACGCATATGTTTGCTACACAAATATATGGATAACCGTTTTTATAAGACAATTCTGAAGTCACGATGTCACAATAGCTTCGAAAGCTTAATATTTTTGTTCCTTTCCAGACAATCAGTCATCTCAATTTGGTGTTTGCTCGAGATATTCGGTAATCAACCTTCGAGATTTGGAGACAATGGACTCGCCGGTTTCAATATATAGAGTAATTAATGACTCAGCTTTATTTCCGACCTATAAAGGTAATTTATTATCTAGTGTTACTCCAAATGAGTTCGGAGCCTAAAGGAGTAAACTTGTAATTCAGCACGAAAATTAGGGTTACGTAGATTGTAATTAAAATAGTTAGTTATTAAGTAAAAAGTGAACAAAAATAACCGTCTTCTGAATATTCCGTGCTTGACATTATGTACTGTAAAGCATTAAATTATCGGCTATGAGCATTGGTAAAAATAACAAGCTTCTAAAATGAAGGAGAAGCAATGATGTAAAAAGTATAGATTCGTGATATGCTCACAAAACAACCGACAAAGTGTTCCGAATGCAGTGACAGCACACATACAGATTTTTTTCGAATTAGCGTACTTGCTTACAACTGTATTCTCTAAGGTGGTTCGTTTTTGAGGTGGCGTATCTTTCTTTATTTATACAGATATCATTGAGGAGAAGTCAAAGGCACTTAATGATATAATTCATTTAAAACTAGCTGTAACCGTCCGTATTACCGCGGATTGATTTTATCTAACAAAAAATTTGGACCTTTAAACACATTTTGGTGTAAGTGAAAATGTTTGTAAATCATCTTGCTTAGTTCAAAATCATTTTTGATTGAAAATGGAAGCAGTTTTTAAATTAAAATACATTTTTAGTAATATATCGCAACGTTTAAACTCAAGTTTAACCCACAATGGACTAATAAGTATTTGATATGGCCTCTGAAAATTTTGAAAATGTAAATGAAAAGTGTTTAATCAGTTTAGGTCCTTACAGAACACTTATGAATTTGAAATGAAGAACCACCGGTTCGGGAGGTAGTTTTCCACTGAGAAGAACCGAGCAAGAAATTCAGTAGTTACTCTTTAAAAAAAATGATTTAATTATCTTTTATTTTATTATTATTAAGAAAACCAACAAACCACTCGTCTGCTCCTAACCGTTAGAGCAGATGAGTTTTGGAGTGGAGACCGCGTCTTGGCAAGCGTAGCGTAGGACGCCCTCCGGCCCGATGGACCGACGACTTGCGGAAGGTCGCTGGTGGGAGCTGGATGAGAAAAGCGGAGACGGTATCTGGCGCAAAATGGGGGAGACCTATGTCCAGCAGTGGACTGCGATAGGTTGAAGAGAGAGAGAGAGAAGAAAACCAACAGCGCAAGATACAATATATCTTATAAAATATTGATTTTCAAGTACAGCTAATAATAGGTTTTCCTTTACAATACCATTTGCATAAGACACGTCTTCTAAATTATTTTTCTAGATCCTTTGATTTTACAAACAATAAATATTATATATATAAATAAAAATAAATAAATATTTAAACTTAGACATAACTTTACAAAAAACTATATACCTAGCATATATAACATAAACATACATACCGTTTAGTACAGTATTAATCATTAAGTTTCCACTATGCTATTTCTTTATCATCCATCAGCTTATAATGGCCCTTTGCAGGGCACAGGCCTTCCTGCAAAGCATAGCTATGTGGAGATTGGGCCGTAACCTACCACGCGGGCACAATGCGGATTGGTGTTAACGACTACTATGCAAAGATCGTAGCCGGGTCCGATGGCTTAAAAGCTATCCAAAGCACGGAATCATCTTTAATTTCGGTCAATCAGGTGATTCAGCCTACATTATCCTAACCAAACTGGGAAAACTCGCATGAAGTGACGTTTCCCCGCGGAATTCAAACCCTTGACCTCTAGGTCACGAATCGATTTGAAGAATCTGTACTAAAATACCACGGGGGCAAATGATAACGACGAAAACGAAAAAAAAACCGCATCTACATGTATTTTTAATATTTACGTAGATTACTCCAGTTCGTTATTAGCACAATGAAATTGCTCTTCTGTACCTTTTTTTAAAACCCGATTGAAGTAGAAAAGGCGAATTTATCTGAATCTTAATTGAAGAGTCGCATTTAGGTACATAATTTCATTATATTCTGTAGTTTATTTTGGGTTTAGTAATATAAAAAGGCTGTCGTCGGTGGCTCAATGGTGTGGACTGTCGCCTTCCTACCGGAAGGGCTGAGGTTCAAATCCCGACATGTATCAATGTGATTTCGAATTTTCGAAAATTATATGTACATTATCCGACGCTCTTACGGTGAAGGAAAACATCGTGAGGAAACCTGCACATGCCTGCGAAGAGATTCAAGTGTGTGCGTGAAGTCGTCCAATCCGCACTGGGCCCGCGTGGATGACTACGGTTATGCACCCTTTACGAATAGGCTCGTGCCCCTCGGTGGGGACGTTTAATGAGCTGATGATGATGACATATTTACTTCTTAGTTTAAGTGAGAACTGGTTTCGTATTAAGAAGGAAAACACATGTTGCCATTTGAGCCTGAATATCCCAATTTTTCGTTGCTTGGTTCGTCGTACAAAGTAATTATATTTCAATTTTAGTTATTCTCATAATTATTGTATTTTTGTGACCATACTTAAATTCGATTTTATAAAAGTTGAGTTCAAGGAGCTATATTGCTTTTCAATACTTAATATGAATTAAAGTAGAAGTATACGCAACGCAAATCAAGCTAAAGAGTTTATATCAATCAACATTTTATTTTTAAAAACAGTATATTGTCTGTATTGTATAAAAACTAGATTTGTCACTGCCACAACAAGACCAAGTTACGCGAGAATAAATCATTTTAAATCAAACTGAATAAATATGAAGACGACAACAAAACAAGCTTCACGTAACTGTGGATGTCCAATTTATTGTCAGACGTTAGAGAGAATTGTGCGCAGACAGCTGCGAGGGACAACTCAAACTCATCCTGAAATAGATTATCTATTATATGTCTACTATAAACGAGTATATAATATTTATAAGTAACATTTATTTGAATGTATACAGTACATAACTGGCCTCAAGATCTTCAGATACTGAAACCGAGGCATTGTTTAGAATTGATAAATAAATATGTTAGGCACCACATTGATACACCGCACACAGGTACGAGTACACCTTCACCACACACACAAACACACACACGCGCACACATGCACACACACGCATCCACAATAGCAATTTATTCATTAACTAAAGTAAGTTACTTTTTCGACAATAATGGCTACCCTTCGAAGTGATTTAAACCCACTGTGGATTTAATATACATCTTTATGACCTATAGAGTTAACGATTTAAATGAATATTTTCAAAGATATTGCACATTTAAAATTGCGTGACATAGCGTTACGGTGGTACCGGCCATAGAATTGAACTACAGCATAGAATCCGGGTTAAAATAGCGATTAAAACTTATACCTGATGCCCTCACTCCCTACACGATTTTGCGTAGGCGAAAATGAGACAGCAAACTGATCATTGTTCTCATAATTAGCAGGTCGTCACATCTGTTATGTCATTGGAGTCATTCACATACTACCAAATTCAAAATCTCATTTTGACGTACATTGTTAAAGATTGTTAAAACAGTTTGACACCTTGCTCACATGGCCGGATTATAGTACTGTCAGTGGTTTGGCGGCTCCTGATTATAAGAAAAATATTTTCTGTGTAATTTGCACTCAGATTGGCTCAGATAGTGATTTATCTATACTAAAACTCGTTCTTATTGAAGTGTTTTAGATTATAAAAACATGTCTTGTGTTATTGACGGTTGTTTTTCACATTCAGGAAGGAAAGAAAGCAGTGGTGAAAAGATTCACTTTCATTCGTGAGTTTTTGATTAAATTTATATTAAATAAATCAGGAAATGTGTGTAAACTATGATATAAATGTTTCTTACTTATAGTTGTACTTTTCAAATAAAAGCCAAAACAGTATTTGTCTACTTTTTCTCAAAAATCCCAATTAAATTTTCTAGGTAAACATTTCAACTAGTGATGTGGCTTTTACATATCGATATTTGAGTTAGGCTTTCCGGCGAAGCAACATCAGCAGATATTAAGGTTATTATAATATTACAGTTTCCCAAAGAATGAAAATATGAAACAAGAATGGATAAGACGAGTCGGGAGACCTGACTGGAACTGGAAGCCACACAGCAGGATCTGTTCTAAGCACTTCTGTCCCGACAATTATTTGCAAAATGAATTTTCTTTAAAAAGGAGATTAAAATTTGATGCTGTGCCTTCATTAAATTTGTCCGAAGCTGAACCAATTGTAATTATCTGCCTATTAATATAATCAACACAAAAACGAAACCTTTCCAATGTATAAATAATTTTCAGAGTTCAGATCGAGGATACATTCACAGTGCAGCATCTGTTGTACAATGGCAAGGAAATAGTGCAAAAGTATGTACAATTTGCACATTATTATAATATTTTATTATTATTATTATGTTTTCGAAATCCTTAAGATTCACGGGCCAAATAGTGGCCCGGTCCTTTGGAAGGCATGTGGGGCCGAAGCCACAGCACAGAGGCCTTTTTTCGAATGTTTAATCTTTGTAAGTGTTACACGTTATTATTATTAGAACCTTCAAGCTGAGCAGCGCTCCCGCTATCCTGCAAATTATGTAGAACTACCTATTGCTTGCGGCTTCGCTCGCGTTAAGGAGTATTATTTTTATCGCCTTTTGTATCCTTAGGGATGGAATTCATCAACATTCTTAAAGGAGATTTCTACATCCATAGTAGCTTTACCTTAAATCCTGTCTTAGCGAATGCCTGCGTTTTTACCTGCATGTTAAATTTCAGCCCGACCCGTCTTGTGGTTTGTGCATTGATAGATCACTATGTCAGTCAGTCATTTAGTCACCTTTGAGTTATATATATTAAGGAGATAGGTAGATGGCTTCGAAGCGTCTGGCTCATTGGGTGAGCAGGTATAAAAAGCCGGCCAATGAATGCGTCGGCAATCTTGAGTTCAACTCAAGAGTGAGTTACTCATAACATTTTGTGAAAAATTAAACGCGTTTGCTGTATTGAAATCTCACTTAAATGTTTATTTTATTCAACTATCCTATCTATCTAATCCACCATCTTTTTATAACCATGATGGTGCCCCAGTTTAAATTTTCACGGATTTAAAACACCTGTTACTATACTCAAAACTAAAATACCGAATAGATGGACGTACAGGATGTGTAGTTTTAGTAATATAATACGGAACACTAACAATTGAAGTTAATCTGTAAATCAATAAAAAATATTATTATAATATATTTTATTTCTGACATAATATTTACCCCGTGAGAATCGAACCCACTACCTTCAGATCGAGGGCCGAATGTTTAGACTCACGTCTAGCGTGCACATTAACAATATTTCCAGATACCATTATCACTACATAGTATATAACATAGTCGCTTTTTCAGTTCCTATATTAAATCTTTAAAACTACGCAACGGATTTGGATGCAGGTTTTAGGGTTCCGTAGCCAAATGGCAAAAAAACGAAACCCTCATAGATTGATGTCCTCATAGATGTATGTCTGTCGATCCGTCCGTATATCACACCATTTTTTCTCCGAAACTATCAGCACTACACTATTCAAATTCTGTAAGTATTATTCTGTGAACTGCTATAAGGTTTTGACAAGAAACTTGAAAAAAATATATACATTTTGGGCTCTCCATACATTGAACGGAACATCAATTTTTTTTCATCGTTCCCAATCGTGTGGGGTATTAATGACAAAAGTCTTGAGCAATGCGTCCTACCCGTACTAATATACGCAGCTGAAAAATGGACACTGACTGCGGGATTGGTTCACAAGTTCAAAGTCACTCAACTCGCAATGGAGCGAGCTATACTCGGGGTCTCTCTTAGGGATGAGATTAGAAATGATTTAATCCGTAAGAGAACTAAAGTTACCGACATAGCCCGCCGGATCAGCATGTTGAAGTGCTCCTAGCTTCCCTCACGAAGTTTTTACGGCTAAGTTAGAAAGTTTGGTCTAAGGAAACATATTCTTGCAAAACCTCGAGAAGGACGCCATCAAAGTTTACATAATAGTAATCCCCGTGAGAATTCAACCCACGACCTCCATGTCGAAAGCCAAATATTTAGTACCTTCGCTAGAGCTCATTATCAATATTTTCAGATACCATAACTATCGATAAAATATAATAATTCATTCCTTTCACTAGCAAATTCATCAATCAAATCAAGTTGTGACAACATACCAGATAATGAAACGACTCGTAACACATGTCTCTTTCTCATCCACAAATACGTTAAGGAAAGGATGAAGATATGCAGCAGTTGTTATTTTAGTCATCCTTCCACTTATTTATGGTTCCTAGTACCGGCCGGGGGCGCGACGCGAAGGAGCCTATCATGACGCTATAGTTTATTAATATATAATAAAAAAAGTGCCTTTTTCATAGAAACATGTACATTAAAACAAATAAGTTATCAGTAATATGTCTAATATTAAAGATTATACAATAAACCATTACACTAAATTAGTCGCCACTCAGCTTATAACGTAGAGGTGCCTACCAAAATCTCTACGCTGTTCTTCCGTGGAATATGGCTTTTATATACAACGTTCGCAGTTTCCTATACTGTATTAGTATCAGTATTGCACCCGTGCAAAGCCTGGCAGGTCACTAGTATAAATATATACTGCTTGACCCATGTGGTGTAATGTTTGCAACGTCGGTTATTGCACCAATGATTCAGGATTCAATCCCTGGGTAATACAAAGATGCGTTCATGAACATGGAGTCATGAGTGTGCATGAACATGTTTGTTTGTACTGCTCTGTGTGTTATATATGTAAAATATATACATATATATTTACAAAAAAAAAGTATGTGAGTACCTATATTTATTCGTTGTTTAGGATCCATCCATAGCATTGTTCTCGAATTTTGCAGGAATACGTTGACGTGGGCCAAATTATCCAACATGGGCGGATAACTTTGAGAGGGAAGCTAGTAAGAGGATTTAGTTAGGCTGGGCGGAATTGAGCAAATCACGTCGACGATTCCGCGATGCTTAGTGCTTAGTGCAAAAGTTTAGAGCAATGCGTCCTACCCGACTTATGCAGCAGAGACATGGACGCTGACTTCGAAAATAGTTACAATTTAAGTTACTCAGAAGACAGTGAGCTCACTATTAAATAAAATCCAAAACTATGTCATCCAAGAGTACTAAAGTTAATGATATAACTCGCCAGATTAGCAATTTGAAGTGGCGGTGGCTGGTTACGAATTTTGCAGAACCAATGGTCGTTCTGAAGAATTTTAGAGTGGATATCGGGTCTTGCAAGTATAATGTAGGACGCTCTCCGGTCGCTGATGAAAGTTGGATGAAGAAAGCAGAGGACCGGGATATTTTGATGCAAAATGGGGGAGACCTATGTCTAGCAGTACTATGGACTGCAACAGGTCGAAGAGAAGATAGAAAGTAGTGGTAGAAATTTTATTGTAACACAAAATCTCAGATATTAAGAAAAATTTGTAATTCAAAAACATCAGCCATATTCACTCCTGGACTTGGATGTTTTTTCATGCCATGAGTGAACGGTACGGTCAGTGCACTCACCTGGTGGTAAGTGTTCCACCTGACCATGACAGAAGCAAGTTGAAGGAAATTAATAACAGTAGTAGTCATTATTTTCCGTAAACACTTATCTGCGCCGTTTTCCGAGACAACGGATGTTAGGTCTCTTACACTTGTAATTTTACTAGCTACAGTGTCCTCATTCCGAAACACAGAAGTGCAAAACACTTGTATTACACGGGACGATCTGTCACTGCACTACCAAGACGACAACATTACCGAGTTTACCACATAGTTCTCTTATAATTATCACCACCCCCACACCATGGCATTTTGTACAAACTTTAATAAATCTCAGTTAAATTTCAGTGAATACACGTTCCGTAAAAATATCGCAAGCTCGTAAACAATATATTTAATTTCAACGCTGCGGGCCAGTCGATATGTATCGTGTTACACGATACTTTTAAATCAACTACTGGAGCAAATGCACGTACAAAACTTGGTAATTCCGCTCATCTGTATCATGTTACGTAAGCCGAGACGCAGCCTCTTTGCGCCTGTTTGCTAACTTCATCTTGGGAACTTTAAGATATAGACTCATAATGAATACGAAATTAATACAAATTAAGATGCAAACGTTTTAAGGATATACACATACATTATTTAGCCTGGATTTAGGAAGACCTTGATAGAGGCTTCGATCGTATCGAGTTTATTTACCTACAGCGTCCGTGGAATAGTGATGAATGATGATTTGGATGGTGGAAGCGAGAAAACTAAAGTAAAAGGATAAAGATCCAGTTCCCCTGGCTAGTTGAATAGAGAAGAAGCAATTTTATGTCTGATTTCTTAACAGTCAAATTTAAATATTTCTTTATATTTTTGGGGTCGGACTACTCTTTTATCAGCTTTCTATCTTTATATTGGGGATGACGCATTATGGTTTTTGAGTAGCGTCCAAGAGAGGAAAAAGAAAAGCAGAGTAATACACGTTCCTCTACAAGTATTTACCAACCCGAATATGTTTGGGGACGCTGTAGTTATTGGAATAACTTAGTATAAGAGACCCAATCATCATCATGCTTATATACAATGTTCTACTTTAAGCACTAAGTGTAGAACTATAAACCAATCTCAATAATATAGATAAAGACATCAGTCCACTCGGGTGACAGATGCAAGGTACCTACTTGTACTTTGACGACCCATTTGGTGTCGCGGTTGAGAGGTCGACTGCAACACCAGGGTTCCGGGTTCGATCCCCGGGCAGTGCAAACATTTGTGTGCATGACAATGTCTGTTTGTAATGGTCTGGGTGTTTTCTAGTTAATATGTATGTATTTACAAAAAAAATTTTTATCCGTTGTATGTTTATCCGTTGTTTAGTACCTATAACACAGGCTTCACGCTTAACTTGGGGCTAGATGGCGCTGTGTGAATGTCAGTGGATATTTATTATTTATTATTATTACTAGGTCTTGGAAAACAATTACTTTCAACAGCTATTAGTTTACGTCAACGTTGCAACCGTCATTTTGTGTATCCTCTTATCGCCTGTTATTCCACAATACATATGAAAAAGCAAAAGAGTGAAACTCTTTTAGTCCGCAATATATAAGAGAAACACCAAGTCAAATTTGAAATTCGGTTTACTTATTATATTTGTGAAAGCGTAATGTGATTTCTTGTTTTGTAGAGAGAAATCTCATCCAGGAATGGATTAAGCGGAACTTATGCGCCAACACCTCACTTTGTTTCTCTCCTTTTAACGCTATGTAAATATTCACGGAACTTCATATTATGGAACCTTACTTTTGTTAAGTCCCTTGCAATCATTGGTTTCTTAGTTACTCATAAACATGATAACAATGAATGGTATTGGGATGTTGCTTGGTTTCAGAAAACATTAAGCTCCATCAGTGGGTTTCAATCAAATATGCGTGTAGAAAGGTTAATGTGTCTCGCGGGATGTCATTCCAAGCTGGTTGATTACATTTCAAAAGATTTATCTATACAGAATCAATATAAACATATTTACTCAGCTTATGGCCTGTATTATTTAAGCGGATCATCATCATCAGCTCGTTACACTCACCATTGAGGGCACTAGTCTACTCGTATACGGTTTAGGCCTTAGTCCACATGGCCCAGTGCGGACTGGCCGACTTCATACACAACCTTATCGTGAGGAAAATGCGCACACAAGGCGTGCGCATTTTTCCTCACGATTTTATTTTTCACTGTAAAGGCGTCGGTTAACAGACCTACAATTTCGAAAATTCGAAAAGACAGACATTGGCACGTGGTGGTATTGGAGCCCACACCCTCTAGATATAAATTGCAAACGCTGATTTTCATTTTTCATAGAGAGACTTTGAAAAAACAAATTAACAGTGAAGATCTTACATTATTATATTATAACACTGCCTACACAATGTTATAACTTTAGGTTGTACAAGTAGCCGTGTCGATTTAATTTGAAGTAGTGACGAGCTAAGTGTCAGAGGAAAGCGAGAAAGTTGAACGGAGTGAAAATGTTTTGGCTGGCAAGTTTGTTATAAAGATAAAATATTGTTTATATAGGTAAATAGGTTACTGCAGTTTATCAGGTTAATGTTAATGTTTTCCGGTTTTATAATAAAAATTCATTTATTTATACAAGTATTTAGTTACACTAGTTTTATTTAAATAATATATTCCTTTCCGGGAATAGCTAAGTGTCTATGGTTGAGAACGTTGATAAAAATCCCGTAGGTGCTTTAAATAAATGAATATCACATGACATACACACAGGGCCAACTAGCTCCGATTTATCGAAGACTTGTAGTATACTAAAAAACGGATAAACTATACTTTTGTTCGTAACGTTAAACTATTACAAATGTAAGTTCAACACAAATGTTTGTATTGCCGTATGATCGAACTCGTACCCTATGTTATGATTGCCGACGTTTCTACATTACACCACATAGGTCGTTAAAAATCTGGATCATATATTCTAAAGCACATATACTCCTCAGTGCACGAATTGTTCAGTAATGTAGTCTTTACAATTCTAATTGCCTTCTTAAACAAAGGGCCTCTTGCTTAATTTTCAGTAGATCTCTGTCATTTCTATAAAATTATTACACATAGGTACATTAGAGCTGACTGTCTCAAGTTAACGTTCAAATACAAGTTTGAGTAATGTAGTAAGACCAGACACGGTGTCAATCTATCTTGAGACGCAATATCCGTTTGCTTAAGCCACAACGGCTCTATAATCATTCAATTGTTTATTTAATATGTAGACGTGCAAAATTAACAAATTACTTGATATTTTAACAATGCTTTGCTCTTCTGCCTCTTTGGTTTATTTGATTAAGTAGGGTATTTAGATTGCTGATTGATTTTGGTTTAAATAGACTAATAAAAGACCGTGTCTTGGCAAGCGTAGCGTAGGACGCCGTCCGGCCCCATGGACCGACGACTGCGACGGGATGGAAGTAAGAGGACCCGGATATCTGGTGCAAAATGGGGAGACTATGCCCAGCAGTGGACTGCGATAGGTTGAAGAAAGATAGAGAGAGAGACTTATAAATTTGTTTGTCCATAGATGATGTAAGGTATTTATTTAATTCTTTATTGTACACTGAAATACACAAAAAAAAAAGTACTAATTAGCATCAGGTAAACTATCTGCTCGTCGGCCCTATTTAATATTATTATATGTCAAGGCCGATATTTCACATGTCTCAAATTGAGTATTTATGATAGATTTAGCGATGCAACGCTAGTTTCGCATTCCGATACTCGATGGAGGCGAACCACGAAATATTATCGTCTATCGTTCGTTTCGGGGAATCTATTCAACATTTCACTAACTCTCTGAGTTTACCTCAAACTAACGGTTAACTTCAATTTTCCATTTCTATTAATTGACTTGTTGGTCTTTAAATTCAGACGTGAATGGTGGTGGGCAGCCATTTTGATTTACGCGTCAAGGATTGATTTTATGTGCCACACTAGACAGTGTGGCTCTCTGCTCAGGCACATCAAAGGGATGTTGACTGTTTAAACTGCTGGTTTTGACAATCTGACTCCTTTCCATACATATTGACGCTACGCCACTATGACACTATATTTAAAGTTTATTAACTGACGCATATTTAACAAATTTATATCAAATAAACCTAAAGGATTCAATGTAGAGATAATTTTCATAATAGAGTAGTTTCAGGTTTATTTTTTAACCATTGTCATAATTTATTGCAACTCAAAAAAACCGGAAGTAAAAGGCCCACCCTCATTATCATTATTAGCCTAGTTAATTCCTACTGCAGGGACAAGCCTTCCCACACAACCTTCTGCGAGCATTTTCCTTTTATTATCATTCTGGCATTTTTCTTGTACTTCAGCGATCTATGTAGCCTAATTCCGAGATACAGCACTAAGTTATAGGCCGACCTGCCTTATGATGTTCAGCCTGCGGCTGACCTGGCTTTTACACAGATAGAAAGCACACGACTCCGTTTTTCCCTCTATTAGTTCAGTTTGAATCAATAATACCAGCTTCGGTTATTACGAGCTGCAGAGCAATTAACATGAACCTCATCAAAGCTATTTGCCTAGAAGAAAAGTGTGAGTTAATAATAATAACGTAATGTGTATTCAACTTTTAACATAATTAATGTAGCCCTGCCCTGTAGAAAAAAATGTGTTACACGTTTTTCAAATTAAAAATATTGACATTATTCTACACATTAAAATATTTTATATAGTAAAAACAACAATGTTATCTGCATATTAAAATAGGTCCGTGTTTGGAGACGGTGGTTGGTCATTGGTACACATATACAAAGTAAGGGAGCAAGAACTCTACCTTGTGGTAGACCATTTTTTGCATTTACCAACGGTTACAATCCTGCAGAGGATGAACCTTTGAAGCGACGGTTATGTAACGGTTAACAGAGTATTTTGTAGAATTTAGATCAATCGTCATAAAGACTACCTTCTCAGATTCACTATGTCATATGCTACTGAAAGATTCACGAATACAGCGCCGGATATATTCCTCAACTCAAAGCCAGCCTCTATATTGTTGCGTCAATTCAAGGACTTGGTTACAACATTATTAATAAAAAAAAGGTACTTTTGTGTGTACTTTTCTTTTCTTATTATTTACTAAGAAAAATAATATAATTATTACACCAGATTAATTGGCGGGACAATATTTGTGCAAAATTATTTACTAATCACATATGGAAGGTCATCTGTGAATCAACAAAATATTGCAACCGTGTTCTAAGAGAGTTTACTGGAAGCCCAAATCCTCACTCCCTACCCAACTACTTCGTTTCCACTCTCCTATTTAAAAGTACGGCATCTTCAAATAAATAATAAGTGTCCATGTGTATCATTTAACATCAGCTGAAACGCGTTCTGGTTAGCCTATCTATTAAATAATACTGTTTCATGCCCTTTCGATAAACTAACCTGACAAATAATTACTTACTTTGATATTAAAGGGGTCATTAAATAAGCCTGTTAATTAATATTATTTATCAACAATTGTCCACTCGAAAATTCCTTAACAGCACAATAACTCAGCCGCGGGTTTTCAGGATTCGTTCATTTTTATTTTATTTGTTCAAATGCTTGTTGACCGAGTCGAGCAGCTCTCTTTCGCATGAAAACTATTCAAAATAAGCAAAACTTTGCTTTTAATTAAAATTTATTGCGCATACGCGTAGCTGGTGGAAAGCCCAGACAAAGGTTTAAGTTACGCCCCATGTTAACGACGAAACGATTTGAAGTTTTTATATTTATAACATCGCATTTAAAAATAATATCTCACAAAAACCGGACCTACGATTTTGGTAAAGCAGAGGGAAGCCAATGGTGATGATTGTTAGAGATTTCTCTCCGTTTGTATCAGTCTAGATTTTTATGTAAAATATGTATGTATTTACAAAAAAAAGTATTGGTATAAGTATGTTTTTCCGTTGTTTAGTATCCATATTACAGGCAAATGCTTAGTTATGGGCTAAATGGCGCTGTGTGAATATCCGTGGACATTTATTTCATTCATTGTTCCCAATAGAATCATCAAGGAGGCTTTCGTTCAGCAGTTCGCATTAAAGTTGTAAAAATAACAATATTTATTTTAATAACTACACTACATTATAACTAACTATTTAGGTACATTACTATAGGTAGTTGTTTCTCGAAAAGATTTTTAGATTGTTTTGTCTCCCGCCAACAATACCATGAAAAGTTTAATGTTTGCACTGTGTGGTACTCGTAGAGCTTGTTTTTCCCTTTTCATTGGGTGTTTTTTTAAGCGAAGCGTTATAAGCGTTACAAACGGTATTCACACACTCTTTTTGGAAGGGCTTGTTGCCTTCCGATTTGAAGGTTCATACCATGTATTTATGGATTTTCGAAATTAAATGTACGTTTTCCGACTATCTAACGAGATTCAAAGGTTGTTCGTGAAGTCAGCTAATGCGCGCTGGGCCTGCGCGGATAAATAAAGCCTAATCAGCCTTTACGAGTTGGCTCGTATCCTTGGTGAGGGTTTATGAGCTGATGATGACGATTTAATGATACCCTACTCGATGAGATTGGTTTTTTTTCTAATTAACTAAATGTCATGAAATATCAGCCATTTCCTCGTAATGTATATCTACTAGGTATTCGATTCAGTCTTGAGTCATGTAATAGTAGGTACTACCGCAGATATCTTCCTGTAAAATAAGAGTTTTTTCACTTCTGTTATTCCGGATAAAGTCACTATGGCTAATAAAATTATTATCGGTTATACTCGTAAGTAAAAGACCCAACATTTATACAGTCAGTCATGGGAAGGCGTATCACTTACCACTAGGTAGGCGAACTGAGCGCCCCGTTCACAAATAATGCCAAAAAACATGCCTTAGACGATCAGAAGCTATATTCTAGTCTATCTTAAATTACATCTGCATCTAATTAAATTTCAAATTTGAAAGCTTCGTACGTCTCATTACACAAATGTAGTTAAGAACCACACAAAGAGGTAAACTTTGCTCGCTCTACAATTTCCATGTAAACGTTGGTACATGTTATTTGCTTATACTAAAGTGACGCTAGCTGGGAATATTAACAAATGCTGAGTTTATTAACGTTATTTTATTAACTAGATAGTTAAAGACGCATAACTTATACACTACCACATGAATAATTACAATTTTGAGCATAACATTTCTTTACTCTAGTGAATAATGCATTTATGTATGGTTTACCGTTTTCTACCTATCTAATGTTCTTGGAGCATTTTTTTAATACATCTTATACAAAAATAATGAAAACTAGACGATTAAATATGCAACAATTTAGTTTGCAAGGACTGTATCAGATTCATTTTAGATAATACAGCTGAAATTAATTCGTTATTTGAAAAGGAACAATCCAAGTTAAGAAATGATTTTAAGACCGGTGTCAGAGTAAGCTCACTGCCATATTATTCGTATGAATATTTTACCAAAATTTAAAGTTTTACTAAAGTTTAATGGAACGATATGTCTTGTTCTTGCAAATGCCAAAGTGCAAATACCAAAGTGATCACAAGAAAAAGAAAACATAAATTTGTTTTTCGTAGGTAAAAGAACAATTCGATTACTTATTTCTAGTCTTAAACATTAGAAATAACCCATTGAACGCCCGAAATCCAGACACAATTGAAAATATATTGTCTTGCGCCTTAAGGCGCATTGGCAGTCATAAAGTACCAAAAATACTCAAACGATATTTTGCAAAATGAAAACAGCAGGTTACTCGGACAAATATATTTAATTAATAACAATTTGTTCTTATTTTTTAAACGTCCATTGTATAGATATTCAAATATATATAATTCATTGATTTCCTTGAATTGATATATTTGTTCTCCTAATACTATACTATATACTGTGCGGAAAGGTCTGGTGCCTGTGCCCTGCAGTGAGCCGTTATAGGCTGATGATGATAATGATACATAATATCTATAATGTACGTTATTTAATTACTTTTATATATAGATAAGGTTTGAAGTTACGAATATCTTTTATAAAATGCCATTACGAATACATAATTGGCTCCAATTCAAACGAACATGTAGGTAATTGTGCAAATCACGTATAAATATTTAAAATAGTATGACAGTGGGGAATTTATAATTAATGCGTAATCGATTGGTTCCAATGATAGTCAAGGAGTGCCATGCCAGGTATAATCAATGAATGCACTAGAACAGGTAAGACTTAGGTCCATGAACATGCTATTTTATTGTTTAGATATAAAGTAAAGTACTGCGATTTCTTGAAATATTTAAATTACTATTAACAAATTAAGTTAATTATGAGCGTCGGTGGCTCAATGGTGTGGATTGTTGCCCTCCTACCGGCAGGGCTGAGGTTCAAATCCCGCCACGAACCAATGTATTTTCTATTTTCCTAAAATATATGTACCTACATTATCCGACGCTCTTACGGAGAAGGAAGACATCGTATGGAAAAATTATATACATGTTTAAAAAATGTATATAATTTTTCAATACTTTTTTATTATAACATAGTTTGTAATATATTATCTTGGATAATATATTATAGTTTCAAGTGGGAAGGATCTTGAGATAAGTCAATCCACATCTTTATATACAACAAAAACCTCTGCAAGCAGCAGCTAGTCGAATGTAGTAATGAAAAAAATCACCAGTTGTACAATTGCCTGATAACCATTTGCCATCGGCGTACATCATTGAATCAGCAGTGAGTGGTCCGATCGAGGAGGTAAACAAAAATAAGCAGGTGGTAAGTGAGCGCGTGGCTCATGCGTCCACCGTATCTTTGCCTCTTTCAGGTCCTAGCCCCAATGACAGCAAGGTGCATGAAAGAAAATCTTATTCTCAAGTTTTGGAACGAGGTGAATGTAAGCCACAAGAAGAAAATAAGAATGGGTATTGGTACAAAAGAGGAGATTGAGAAACAGATTTGTTGGTAATAAAGGAAAAGCAGTAGTCGAATCGAACGTTAATTTCAGAGCGGCCGATATAAGGATTCCGTTATTTATTTCTAATATTGCGAAGGATGTGACGCAAGCTGACATTCATAGTTATATTAGAGATAAGATGAAAGTGTCTGTTGAAATAGAAAAAAAATCTATGAGAACAATAAAGGATTACGATGCATATAAAGTTTTCGTGCCTCAGAGTAAAATAAAATTTCTTGCAAGATGAATTTTGGCCAGAAGGAGTAGCATTTAGACGTTTCATTGACTTCAAAGGTAGAAACCGAGATAGTCAAGAAACAAGAGTAACCGACAATCAACTTTAATGACTGATACAACTAAACTTCTTAGTTTCAACTGTAAACATTTACATAGCTCTGTAACATGTTTGAGGACTCTTTGCAGGACTGCTGATATAATTGCCTTACAAGAGACATGGCTTTTACCTCACGATCTTCAGTCACTTGGAACCATAGATGAGGCATTCGCGTTTACTGGGAAATCGGCGGTTGATACTTCTCAGGGTGTCCTTCGCGGAAGACCATTTGGTGGAGTGGCGCTATTATGAAGTCTGCGTTCCCACGTGTGTCGTTGGTGGAGTGTCATAGTGTGCGTTTGGCAGCTATTATAATACACCTTGATGATGGTAAATCACTGCTTGTAATAACTGTGTACATGCCTACGGATTCAATGGTAAATCTTAGGGAATTTACGGTCTGTATGGGTGAAATAAGCGCCTTAGTGGAAAACAAAACATTGAATCTGTTTTTATTCTTGGTGACTTTAATGCTCACTCCGGTGAGTTGTTTTGCGTTGAACTTTTAAATGTTTTGCTGTGAGAACTCATGGTCGTGTATTGATATGGAACTACTACCCAACTACACCTATACATATGTGAGTGAGTCACATGGCTCGCGACGATGGCTCGACCATTGTATTATTACTAGTGCAGCTCGACAATCTATATTTGACTAGCTTTTGCCCGCGGCTTCGCTCGCATTAAATTCGGATAACACGGTACTTGCATTTATTACTATACATACGTTTCCCTCCCTCCAATTTGAAGGTTTCGGGGTCAATTTTAGAATTTTTTAGCAAACATATGTTATAGTGAGTAACCTTAAAAGATAGACATGTGCTGTCGGGACTTTTGTAGACCATTAAAAGCAGAACAATACTTTCATACATGACTTTTGTGTAACTTTAACCGTTTACGCAGCGTACGCAGCGGAAGCTCCAAGTATAAAAAATACCCCGATTTGAAACATTCGTCATTGCTGCTCCGCTTCTATTACTCGTAGCGTGATGATATATAGCCTATAGCCTTCCTCAATAAATAAGCTATCTAACACTGAAAGAATTTTTCAAATCGAACCAGTAGTTCCTGAGATTAGCCGTTCAAACAAACAAACAAACTCTTCAGCTTTATATATTAGTATAGATGTATCTGTTTTGTTCCACAATGTTTATGGTGAATCATTTTCCTTTATTTGAGTGTAATATAAATAAAATTCAAAGTAAAATGATACCCTTGCTCAAGTTTATAATAAAGTTAAGTGGGGTGAAAGGAACGATGAACAAATACAAAATATACTGTAACCTGTAATAGTCAACTGCGTCTAGTAGATTTCCTTCAGATTTTTGTACATGGCTGACAGTATGTGTTCTAATGTCAACCATAGGCTACACTTGAAGCTATGTATGAAAAGATTATATGTATTTTTAAGGGGCGCGCAGAATGTAGCTACAATGTAAAAAAAATAAAAATGAATAAGTGCATACCGGGATGGAATAAGCACGTTAGTGTCGCGCACACGGAGGCTAGATTTTGGTATCGGTCTTGGTTACAATATTGGCAGGATGCGGGAGTGTAGAAAAGTCTTTAAAAAAAATTAAAATATTGTCAAAATAATGAGAAACAAATTAAATTTATATAATTGCTCAAAATCATTCTGATAAAAATTTTAATAAATTCTGGAAAAATACAAATAAACTAAACCCAAAATCAGCCTCCCTGCGAGCTTAATAGTAAGTTTGATCCTACTGATATAGCAAATGAGTTTCGTAAACACTTTAAAGTAGAACCATCCCTCCCTCGGAAATCGCAAGTGTTCAATGCTGGATGTCATGACGGAATTGACTATCAAGTTTACTGCGCATGAGGTTGCTTCAGTTATAAGAGGAATGGTGAGAGGTAAATCTCCCGGTCATGATGATCTCAGCATTGAGCACTTAAAATATGCAGGTGTGCATTTGACGCGAGTTTTGTCTTTATTTTTTAATTTATGTTTAAGCCATTTTTTTTTGCCTAATGAATTAATTTATACTGTGGTTGTGCCTATTATAAAAAATATAACAGGGGATGCCTCCGACATGTCTAATTACAGACCTATATCTTTAGCTACAATTGTAGCCAGTGATGGATGGTGTGCTTGATAGAAGATTGGCTGATAATATTAAAATCACAATTTACAGTTTGGTTTCAAATCCGGTCTGTCCACGGAAAGTGCCATCTTCTGTTTAAAGCAAACTGTTCAGTACTACACATTTCGAAAAACTCCAGTCTATGCGTGTTTCATAGACCTGTCGAAGGCATTCGATTTAGTGGCCTATGATGTGCTGTAGAGAAAGTTACAGTGTGAAACCAGTCTACCTCCGGATATTATATCAATTTTAAATACTGGTATGACAACCAGAAAAACTGCGTCAGGTGGGCTGGTCAAGGTCAGATGAGTACGGTTGGAATGTGGAGTGAGGCAGGGGGCTGACCTCACCTAAACTTTTCAATCTTTACATCAACAAACTGATCGAGGAGCTCAGCAGCACATACATAGGATGTTCATGTAGGGGGAATGCATTAACAACATAAGCTTTGCCGATGATATGGTGCTGCTGAGAAATAAGCTCTATGCCGATGATGAGGTGCAGGTATCGCTTGGTGCGTTAAGAAACCTTCCTCACAAATTGTAGAGTATGCAGTGGCTCATGGACTCAGATATAACACGCTCAAAAGTGAGTTTATGATTTTCCAGGCAGGAGCTGGAAGAAATGAGAGTGTAGTGGGTGGTGTTGCTCTTGGGGGCTGCGCCTTGAACAGAGTTGAGCGATTTAAATATCTGGGTCATTGGGTGACTGAGAGCTTGTCGGATACAATGGATATAGAAAGAGAGCGCCGTGCGCTGTTTGTTCGGTGTAATATGTTATTCACAGATTTGCACATTGTAGTAAGCAAGCTAAACTGTCACTTTTTAAAGCCTACTGTCAAACTTTCTACACGTGAGGTCTGTAGGTAAACTTTACGCAGCGGGCATATAGCGCACTGCGCATTAAACAATAACGCGTTCAGGAAGCTGCTCGGTCTACCTCGTTATTGTAGTGCTTCGTCGATGTTTGCCGAAGCACGCACAGACTGCTTTTATACAATAATGAGGAAAAGATGCGGCGCGCTGTGGGCGCGAAACGCGCTGCACCGAACACGTCCTGAGCGGGTTGGCTGACCGGTGGGACTCCATTAATACATCACTGGTCACGGCTTTCAGCGCCTGCAACTACTACATCTTATGTTAAACAGTTTTTGACCCTAAATGACTTTTGTACAAACTATTTATTTATTTATTTCTAACTATGGATTCCTATCTGAAAATAAAGTTTATTATTATAAATAATAACCATTTACTGTAATTTGAGGTATTGTACTCATAATTAGAAACATTATGCAGCAATTAAAATGAAGATCTGACTGGCTAACCCGCAATTTTTTTGGAGAAAGCAATAATTTGCTCTAAACAATAATAGTCAGTGATTATTGATTCAAACATTTAAGTGTTGGCGGAAATGAATAACAGTACCTGTCTTTATTTTCGCCATCACTGCCCTGTATTCGTCGCCTGAGACGACAAATGTTAGGTCTCACAATACCCGGCAATATTACTAACAACAATGCTATGATAGATGCAGTTTTGAAAGAAACCAATAAATGTGAATAATATCCGTCAACATGACTCAGCGCATAGCTCTTGTATACAATAGTTAAGCTAGCTTTTCGAGAAATTGGAGTGAATTTATTTTATCTACTTACCGGGACGATTTAACTACTTATACAACTCAGTTCCTACCTACCTACCGCCTAGTACAGTTCTTCAAAGTGCCAGTCCACTAATGTGGAGTGAAAGATTAGTATTATTATTATTTGGGTTTTTTGAGGGCTATTCAGGCTTATGCAGACCTGTAGTCACTTCGACCTAAAAGATCTTTTGTGACTCGCTCCCCTTTTAAAGTTTATCTAAAAGTTGGGCACGAAAGATTGAAAGATTAGTAGTTATTATGTCTGTCAATATTAACCAAAGAAAATATTACAAATTCTTAGGACAGAATAAAATTTGCTCAAATTTCTTCAAACCGTATTCGTTGTTTTTGACGCTCGATAATATAGAATCTTACCTAGGCTACGTATTGCCACTTCGACACGTTTCGCACGATACTCCGTGAGATCGTTTGGATATAAACCCTCGCCTTGTCCACTTAACTGTGATTGTTCTACACGTGATTACAGAACAGTCTTTGCTAACGACCCCGATATTGACAGGGAATACTCGCGAATTGAGTAAGCTAAAAACAAATTCTAAACAGATTCAATTTATACTCGTAACACAAACTTTCGATTACTACTATGAGTTATGTAATTAACTAACTAAGCTAAAATGGTATCAAATCCACTCAAAGACAAAATCAAAAATTTCATTAATCAATTAAGTATTAACAAGACACTTTTGAATCGTCGATGGACTTTTAATTAAGTTAAAATATTTACAAATCCATCCCTGGCCGGAAAGTCGCTCTTACTAGAATAGTTATATTTAATTTCTCGAATTATATTCCAATACTGCCAATGAATTTTCAATGGCAGTAATGGCCCACATTTTTTTTCTCAATGAGACTACATTGTATTGACCATTTAAATAAAGTTTCTACTTTCATAATTTGATTTGTTCTGATCTTTGCTGTAAGTTTTGAATATCAGCTTGGCAATATAATTTTGATCACTCTATAATACATTTTTTTACATTTTATCAAACCGTAGAAGTCCATAAACTAGCTTTTATTTTTTATTTTAGTGTTACTTAAGTTGTCTTTTAAATAAATATATAAAAGTTATGTAAGATTATACTAAGAAAAAAACTATTATCTCTTTTTTAGACTGCGTTTGATTTGTCTGAATTGAATTATTGGTGGATGATAACAATAGGAGTAATGTAGGTATATGTCGTGTATATAATTGGATTTTATTAGATTGCAACATAGTTTTGTTATTTTTATCAAAACCTATGGATATATCTTAATTCTGATGAAATTTATTATTTTATCTGATTTTACTGTCCGCTCCCAATTTAAAATTAAATTGTTGAATATTGATAATATTTAATATTACTTTAATATAACTATTAATAATATCTTGTACAAAAACAAGCATGTAGACCAAATACCAACTCTATACAAAAATAAAAAAGTAATTCGACCATTATTTAAAAACATTCATAGTTCTTAGTTTCTTATATAAAGAGTGATTGAATACAGTTTCCAAAAAAAAAATCAAATCTTGAAAGCTATCTCTAGTGGTGCCAGAGGTCCCGTAAACTTTTAAAGGAAAGTTTGTAATAGGGAAAAGTGGCTGCCTTGGAAGTTTTATTTTAGCGTATATTAGTTACCGTATGACTTAGATTTTTCTGGTTAAAAAAGAATTATTACAAAGTTATGTCGATCTCGAAGGGGAATAATTAAATCGGTGCTTTACATTAAACCAATTGAACTTGAAATAAATAATCATTTTCTTAACTATAATAATTATTATCATAAAGCACAATATCCCGTAAACATTTACTAAGTGGTAGTCCCAGTACGAGTCGCCTATGTAGATACCACCGCAGTGCCAGATATCGTCCCGCGCAATACGAGTGTTTTGCACTTCTGTGTTCGGGATGAGGTCACTGCAGCCAGTATAATTTAAACCACCAGGTGGCGAGCTGACGTCCCGTTGACTCAAAACATAAAAAAACATAGGCTCTACAGTGGGATGTTAAAGGCTAAATGATGAGACGTTACCTGAAATAAAGTATCATACACTAACAATCAATTAAATACTTTTTCGGTGGAAACTGGGAATATATGTTTTTTTCTTTAACATCAGATTTGTTTACTTGGAATTCTGATAAATATTTTTTGTTTAATGAAAACTATTATTTCATTCTAAATCCCCATCGCGACATCTGCGAAATCGACATTATACAAAAGAGACATTATATAGGAGGACTGTTGCCTTCTGATCTGGAGGGTGCAGGTTCGAATCTCGGAAAGTACCAATGTGTTTTAAGTACGTTAAATTAAAAAATATATGTTTGTCGTCGCCCTTACAGTGAAGGTTACTCATATTTTTAAGTGGTGACAATTCTTTTCTAATCTGTCATTCGTTCTCTGCATATAGAGAAACATTTTGTGTTTCGTGGTCTTGTTATTAATGGACAAACCGTAATTAGTGTCAATCGTGGGATTTATTTGTAACTTAGGATTAAGGAATTCTTATGTAGACGTATAACATGTTTGAAAGACAGCGAAAATGAGGTTTATGCCTTTCTCGAGTTTGTTACATAATTGCTCTTATTCTAGAACGAGACTAAACTTGATCTTTACTTAAATTAAATTAGAAAGGGATATTACTATTTATCATATAGAGCGCTATCTCTTTATAACTCTACTTAAGTGAAGATCAACGCTTGAGTCTCAGGCCGTATCCTCGAATAGCCAATACAAGTTTAAATATTGTATTTCTTACGTCGCATTTCAAAACACAAGATCGATGGCGACATCATCTTTTTTTTTACTGACACTGGTCTTTACAGCTTCACCGGGCAATTGGCGAACGCAGAAGGCTCTTAGACTTAAAAATTTACACAACTAGCCCAAGGGCGGCCAGAGTGGGACTTGAACTTCGGCTTAGGGCGTTGCGGGGAGGGCTAGGAAACTTTGTATATGTTTAGGAAGACACGAATAGGGACAGCGAGCCTAGGGGAAATCGTCACAAAGGGCGGAACCGATGTCGGTTTGTTGAAAATTAAAGTGTTTAGCTATTTCGGCCGCTGATGCGGCGGCTACCGTGATGGGATCGTCTGGATTGTTAAGCACGTCCCGTAGACGACGACGTTAATGCGCCTAGGTTGTCTCGATAATGTGTACACATAGTGTCTTCGTGGTCTAGTTGAATCAACCGTGAGTTCAGATCGCTGCGAGGTTCATTCCACAGAGAGCCTGCAATTCTGATAAACACGTGTGCGGTTTTCTCTAGTTTGATAGACACTTAAAAAAAGTAACACTAAAGACTCGCAAATATCCACTGGACTTTACTCTCATCAAGTCGTCTGTCTGTCCGCCCGTATGTCACACCCTTTTTTCTCCGAAACTATAAGCACTACACTTTAAACAAACTTTGTAAGTATATGTATTCTGTGAACCGTTATAAGGTTATGACAAGAAACTTGAAAAAAATTCAAATATTTTGGAGATTGAAATGAATCATTTTTTAAAGTGATTCTCCCCTTTCTAAAAATAAACTATGGGGTTGATAAAATAACAAAAAATATATAAAAATATATCTAACATCCAAATTTAGTTTGAACGATATCTTGTCTGAAGTTTTTTTTTGTACGTGATAAACTGTGAACCACTTTTTTCTCATATTAAAGCTTAGTAGGTGCCCAATAAAAAATATTTTGTTTTATGTTACTTGCTCTGCGGAACCCTCTACAAGCGAGTCCGACTCGCGCTTGGGCAATTTCTTATTTTTGTACCCCGTTGCATTTCTATTTATATTAATATTTTTAAAATCATATCCCAATAATTTCACAATAGTTATTTTCTTTACTATTAAGCTCAACGGTCGCTTTAACAGTAATACGAGTTATTATATATGTATAAATACAATTATATTTACTAATTAAAACTCACCAGATCAAAAAGCTCACAAAATCACAAAGTCTTCATTATAAGCCGGCCAACGCTAAACAAAACCTGCGCTCCATTCATTTGCAAAAAGAACAAACCAAGTTACGACCACAGAAGTCGTTGAAAGTGGGTTACGCGGCGGGACGAACGAGCGAAAAGTGTGACGCCGGGAGACTAAACTGGCAACGGACCGTAGCGTCCCGTAGCGCGGCTAGTACGCACACAAGGCGTTCGATCTACAAACAGCGCGGCTTAGCAGTATTAATGTTTTAGCCATGATCTTGCGAAATAGAAGAATAACATTATACAGAGTATTTTAATATGAAAACTGAGTTAAGAATATTTATTATGTATAACAAGAACATTTATTTTGTTGTTATCAAATGCTTATCATTAATAAATATCTATAATAAATTTGCATAATATAAAAATAATGATTCAGATCATAATAAATAATTAAAAATAGGTTTATGTAGGTTGGTATATAAAAATAATCTTAAGGTTGGCAGGCCGAGCAAGGATGACGAAAACTTATAAATTACTATCTACTAGTTTTGTTAAAGGTTTCTTTCAATATTGCAATATACCATTGACAGGCTACATAAAGTTACTTTATAGCCACAATAACGAAGAACTACGTTATGGTTTTAGATTATTTACATGTTTATTTTGATTATATTCTTTTGAAAAACATTTGGACTCGTGAGTAGTATTTTAATAAAAGTCCTTACATAGACCTTGCGATCTGTTCTATCGCACTAAAAATTGGCCAAGTGCGAGTCGGGCTCGTACGTGGAGGGTTCCGTAGCAGCAAGTAACATAAAATAAAATTATTTTTATTTACTTAGGCACCTACTACAGCTTTAATATGAAAAATATGGTTTACCGTTTATGACGTATAAAAAAAACTACACACCAGAAATCATTCTAACTAAATTCATGGTCATGTACATCATATTTTGTATTAAAACCTAATAGCGGTTCACAGAATACATATACGTAACAAAGTTTGAATAGTGTATTGCTTATAGTTTCGGAGAAAAAAGGGGTTGTGTTATTCGGACGGACTGACGGACAGACATACAGACAGACAGACTTGACGAATCTATAAGGGTTCCGTTTTTTGCCATTTGGCTACGAAACCCTAAAAGGATTGTATTACGACCTATGTAGTGTAATGGTTGAGAAATCTGCTATAACTAAGACTAAGAGTTTCGTGCTCGAATCTCGGGCAGTACAATTATATGGTGACTTAAAAAATCAGTTATCATTGACCTATATGTTTCCATTTATAGTATGTACATGTATTTAGAAAAAAGTATAATATAAAAGGTTGCTCTTACGAGCATTTCCAGATTAATTCCGGTGTTCCTTAGGGATCGGTTCTCTCTGGGACACTTTTCCTGCTGCATATCAATGACCTGCTTATTGGTGGCTATGCAGATGATAGTACTGTCTCGAAGAGATACTTTTCTAGTGCAAAGGCTAACGGTGGTGAGGTTCAAACCTTGAGAATGGCAATGGTGACGCGCATTGATCGTACCTTGGAATCCGTTGCTGCCTGGGGAGACGATATATGTTTGTTTTCAGCCAAAAAGAGTGCATTAAACACTACACCGTCTTTTCGTGGCACGCTTGTTCTGTGACTGACGTGGCATTGACGAGTACTCTTAACTTCAGCAATAACATTCAGCAAGAATATTCCAAAGCTCAAATAGCTGCAAAAAAGTTAAGCATCCTGAATAGGGTGAAGCGGTACTTCAAACCTGGTCAGCTTGACCTCCTACATTGATCGCAGAGGCAGAAAACAATTGGCCTAAAGGGACTCACTTCCATACTGCAAAGTGTATTCTACCGCCGTAAAGTGACATATTTGTCGGTTTTTTACAGGCTCTACTTTGGTGAGTGTTCCGAGCTCCATGTGGTCCCGTTGTCTCCTTTCACCGTAGGTCATCAAGGCGTACTGCAAAATTTCATCTGTTTGTAGTTGACGTTCCCCCGTATTCGGACTAAGCGTTTCGCGTCTATTTTCATTTTAAAAACTGCTACCTACCTGCGTCTGTGTTTTCAGCCACATACAGCCCTGTGATATTAAAAAAAAACGAGTAAATAGGCTTCTTCTGGACAAGCTCGGTCCATCTTCGAGCATGTCTCTTCGACTAGGATAGTCTGTGCTAAAGAGCAAGCAGATCATTTATAAAAAAATGTATTTACATCATAGTATAAATTATCACGTTGCTTATATTCAAGTTAAATGAAAATCAATAGTGAATTCAAGCGTAACTTTGTGTAACAGCTACTGCAGCTTGCATAAAGTCAGAACAACTGTGTTAAAGCCGATGGGCTATTTTAGTCAACGTTAGTTTGATCTTTTTTGAAACGGTTTATTTCCGGCCCTAAATTGCTGTGGGGTTGTTGGGTCGAGAACAGTGTTAATAAAGTTGATGGCTCAATCTTCGGTACTTTCGTGGTTGGCTTTTAATGTTTGAGCTTCTAGTTTTCCAACACATTGACTTTTTTTTTCAATAAATCATTTAATTTAATAAACCAAAGAAATAAATTCAACATAAAAATCTTAGTAACAAAATTAATAATTATTGAAAATATAAATACTAAATGAAATATAATATATTATTTAACAAAATCGAAAAGTACGTCTGACCGAGGCAGGGTTCCCAAAACACTGGCAGCATTCCCGCGCTGAATAGCAATGCTTATTGACTTTTTTTATATTACAAGTCTTAGTTAAAAAATATTTTTAGTGTAGGCACAGTATGTATAGCACATAATTATGAATATTATAAAAACAAATAAAAATATGCCTTTAAATGATAGAAGTGAGGCAGAAATTACATTTTGATAATAACTTGGCCGGCATAACTTCGAGAGGGAGGCTAGTAGGAGGATTCAGTTGGGCTGGGCGGCATTCGGTAAGCTACGTCATGTCCTAACGTCAACTATTCCGCAATGCTTAAAGACGAAAGTCTTTGAGCAATGCGTCCTACCGTACTAATACGCAGCTGAGACATGGACACTGACTGCGGATTGTTCACAAGTTCAAAGTCACTCAACGCGCAATGGAGCGAGCTATGCTTGGAGTCTCTCTTAGGGATAAGATTAGAAATGATTTAATTCGTAAGAGAACTAAAGTTACCGACGTAGCCCGCCGGATCAGCAAGTTGAAGTGGCAGTGGGCTGGTCACGTATGTCGCAGAACCGATGGCCGTTGGAGCAGACGAGTTCTGGAGTGGAGACCGCGTCTTGGCAAGCGTAGCGTAGGACGCCCTCCGGCCCGATGGACCGACGACTTGCGAAAGGTCGCTGGTGGAAGCTGGATGAGAAAGGCGGAGGACCGGGATGTCTGGCGCAAAATGGGGGAGACCTATGTCCAGCAGTGGACTGCAATAGGTTGAAGAGAGAATAAATCAAATCAACTGTAGTGTTTTTAAATGCTCAAAATGAAGAACCTGATCATTCCGGATCGATATATAATAAGGCATTTACAACCTTTGAATGTGGCGGTGTATTTTACTACCAGGAGCATCGTTTTAAGTGCCTTCCGAATAACGCAGTGTTTAAAATTTTAGCACGACACTGCACAAATGGGTCAGCTCCGGAGTGACATCTTCTCGCTGTGACTGGATCAGTTACTAGAGGTCTAAAACCCCTTACCCCCACATTTTATTTTTTATGTTATGATTAAAACTAAATCATTTTACCCATTCGGTGTTCAGAAGATTGTTGTAGTTCAGATGTTGGCTATCACACTAAGGGTTCCATCACCAGCCAGTACAAACATTTGTGTGCATGTACTTATCGGTTTTTAGTTGCTCGGTGTTTCTATGTACATATATTGACAAAAAATATAAAAGTATGTTTATCAGCTCTTTAGTACCATTTTGCTTCCTATTCAACCTATCGTAGTCCACTGCTGGACATAGGTCCAACGGACCCTGACCTATTTTTATGTACTGTACTGACGTACAATAACAAAATACCTTATAAGTTCGTAACTTGACTACTAATATGTGACCTGGCGCCTAACCTAGATCCGCCCTTGCATAGGTCTCCCTCATTTTGCGCCAGATATCCCGGTCCTCCGCTTCTCTCATCCAGCCTCCACCAGCGAACTTTTGTAAGTCGTCGGTCCATCAAGCCGGATGTCCAATCTACTTAAATGGGGTTATATGCCGCTATGTGAATGTCGGGTTGGATATTTATTTATTTGTAAGTAATTTTGTGACGTTAAAATCAATGAAATATAGCTCATACGATAGCTTAGTGTAAGTCAAAACATGTATTAAAAACTTAACCAGCGTTATTCTGAAATAGGCGGCCTCAACAAATTGCGTTAATTAAATTGTTCCGGTTAGCTGGTCAAACGTAGGCATCGGCGCGTCGCGTTATTCCGCCAATTTGAATGGCAGTTCCTTTAAAAAAGTTGTATCCAAATTTTGTTATAAACATAAACTAGACATAATAATAAGTAAGGAAATGCGATGATGCCTGATAATAAATATCCACTGTCATTCACACAGCGCCATCTAGCCCCAAGTTAAGCGTGAAGCCTGTATTATGGGTACTAAACAAAGGATACTTATATATTTTTTTGGTAAAAATACATACATATTATACATAGAAAAGACCCAGACCATTACAAACAGACATGTTGATGTATACAAATGTTTGTACTGTCCGGGGATCGTACCCGGTACCCTTGTAGCAGCCGACGTCTCAGTTAAGTAATGGCATTATCATTACTATAAACTAGTCGTAATAGATAAGTCAGGAAATTGGATGATGCCTGATGACCTGTAATACAAGTGCACTTGGACATATGGGCACCAATCTCATACAAATAGTTATATATTTATTAATACGTGTGTTTAATAAAAAAAACTTTTGTGTGATTAGAAAAAAAGGAATTTTATTTTTTATTTATTTATTTATTTTTTTATCAAATACAATATTACATTTCAACATGGCCCTGGCTCCCAAGATAGTAAAATAACCGTGTTTCAGGAGCCAGTACTTCCCCTTAAAGTATAGATTACAATGATACATAAAGTAGGTACTAAATATTAAACATAAGCACTCTTTTTTGCACTACAATAGAACAAAAATAAAATAATAATAATAAAAAATATAGTTATAAATGAAAGAAAAAACTAAAAACTAGCGCAATTGGTTTATGTATTCAGTTGAATGTGGTGAAGTGCGTATGTCGTGTAGTGTGTATGTTGTAGTGTGTGTGTTTTGTGTAGTGTGAGTATTTTGTGGGTGTATGTATTGATGGGTGTTTTTTTATATTACTTTGTTTTAGATCAGAAGAGCTTCAGTTGCATTATAATCAAGACATTTGATCCATTCATTTAATTTAACTTTAAGCTGATGATTGCTCAATTTGTAAATTTGGTCATACTTTGAATTAAAATAGTTATAAATATGTGGTGCAACAAAATTGTAGTGTCCCTGCAAATGAACTTTTTACCGTTGGGATAGGGAATTTAAAATTTCTTTTAATTGGTACAAATATGGTGGGTACAGTAAGGCGATGGTATCTACTAATACATTGACAAAGAAAGATTTTTCTTACACTGCGAACATTAGATTTGTCGTATAATAGTGAGGTTGGGTAGCGAAATGGAAGCGACAACATTACTTTCAGAACACTGCGTTGAGCTCGTTCTACTTCAAGCATATGTGTCTTACAAGCACCTCCCATGAACAAATACCGTAGCTAATAATTGATTCGCACATAGCTACGTACACCTTTGAGAGTAGCTTTGAACTTGCTATACATCTTAAGTTTTTAAACATGTAGATTAGTTTTCTTATTTTTTTGTCAGTTGGGCTATTTGTAACTTCCATTGTAATTTGTCATCAATTAAAATACCAAGGTACTTAATGCTACTGGACTTAGTAAGGCAGGAACAATTACAGTTAAGAAAATTAGTGCATTCAAATTATGCAATCTTATAGAGAAGTTAGTAGGAGGCCTGGCTGCATTAGTTTTAGTAAAACACAAATACTTAGTTTTAGTGACGTTTAGTGATAGAAGACTCTTCGCGAGCCATGACGAAATCAGTGCCATTCCCTCTTCTGCCATACGTCTCAGGGCTTCCCAGGACCCTGCATGAAACAATATAACTGTATCATCAGCGTACATCGTCAGTTCTGCGTTGTCAACTTTTAGCTCACAGAGTTCATTGATGTAAGCCAAGAACAGAGTCGGGCCCAATGTGCTGCCCTGGGAATTCCATATGAGCATGGCATGTCATCACTAACGTGACCATCCACTCTAACACACTGCATTCTATTCGTCAGATAACTGCGAAACCATGCCTGTGCTACCCCTCTAATGCCCATGTTATGTAGGCGCTTCAGTAAAATCTTTGTAGAAACTGTGTCAAAAGCTTTTTGAAGGTCCACAAAGACACCCAGGCACTTTTCACCATTGTCAACATGATTGCATATTTGCGATGTGAGTTTGAGGATGGAGTCTTCGGTTGATTTGCCTGTTCTAAAACCAAACTGATTGGAAGATATTAATTCGTTAACTTCTAGGTAAGACACGAGTCTTTTATTAACAATTTTTCCAAAACTTTAGAAAGTGTGCTGAGTAAAGATATTGGCCTATAATTTGTAGTTAAGGCTTTATCTCCTGACTTGTAAATTGGTATAACTGTTGCTTTTTTAAATATTTTCGGGAATTCACCACTAGATAGACTCAAGTTACATAGAAAAGAAATCGGTTCTGCGAGGACATCGCAAAAAAGTTTAAGGATTTTTGTCGGAATGTGATCATGTCCAGGTGCGCTGGTTGATTTTAGGGTTTAATAATATCTTTAACCTCTATTGGGTCTGTAGGTAATAGCAACATTGAGTTAAGTGGTCCATGAGCTTTACCATTTTCTCGTAACAAATCACCCTCATCCTTATGAAGATTTCTTATAATTTCATTCGCTAGGTCCTGTCCCACACATGTGAAGTACTTGTTGACTGCATTAAGGGAGTCGATTGGATCCTTGTCAATATTTAAAAGTTCTATGGGTTTTAATTTATCATGGTTAAGTTACAAGCTTCTTTAATGATTTTCCACGTTTCTTTACTGTTACCTAAATTTTCGGCTAATCGCTTCTGATAGTAATTACGTTTTTGTTCCTTAATAATTTTTTTACATAAATCTCTATACTGTATATAGTAATTTTTAAGATCGTGGTTACCACCAGTATTCTTTATGATTTATCTATTTTGTCACGTTTTCGTATACATTTTACAATCCCTATTGTAATCCACGGTCGTAATGGCTTCTTTCTGTTGGGAACTTTTTTTGTTTGAGTATTACTACTTATGATTTCCTTTATATTAGATACAAGAAACATTGATGCTTCATCTACTGATTTTATACTGTAAAAATCTGACCAGTTGATTAGTTTAAGGCAGGAACCAATGCCCTCCCAGTTGATGATTGATGAGGTGTGGCTAGCTTTGATTAATGAAGTATTAGGCGCTTTATGTAAATGTAATAGAATTGGCGAGTGATCGGTAAATTGAGGAAAAACGAGAGTTTGTGGTAAATTACTGCTCTTGACCATAAAGTGGTCCAAGCAGCTATTTCCTCTTGTAGGTAAATCAATACAGACACGCAATCCATGCAACGCCATCAAGTTTAAATATTCCGTTGTGTAAAATGGAGGGTTTTCCGAAAGAGTATCTATATTAATATCTCCTGTAAAAATAACATTCCTTGTGATTATGGCACTAATTAATGAATCGATGGATTGCAAGTAGGCACTTGGATTTCTGAAGCTGGGTGATCTATATGAACCAATTATCGTATATTCGTTATTGATATTAGCAACCAAGCAACTTCCCTCCTCAATGTTAGGTTCAGTAACATGGACATCTTCGATATTACTATTTATGTATATTATAACTCCATCATTCTGGTTAACACTACGACTTGTACTAAACACTGTGTAACCAGGTAAACTTGGAATTTGGGAGCTATCATTTATCCAGCATTCTGTTAAGACCATTACATCGATATTAATGTCAAACTGTGAGAGTAAAATTAGAAAGGCGTCAAGGTTGCAGTGAACGCTGCGTATGTTAACGGAAAGAATTGTAAATGAGGTATTACTCACTGAAATATTCAAAGAAGACTGACATTTAGAGCAGTCATCAGAGTAGGTACACTTGATGTTATTTATCTCATCGATTTCATTATATAATTGGATCTTAGACATAGTTTAAAGTGTATAATTTTGTAGGGTACCGACTCTTAGATTAACCTTGTATATATATTTATGTAATTTTATAAAGTTTTTGATTTTAGAGTTCAATAAAACTAGTAAATTTGATACAATAAATAAATGTGATTTGTATACTGGGATTACAGTGAATGTGATATATGTATGTTTTGCATGTGTTATGTTTATCACCTGCGAAATTGTAGTGTGTGAAATTGTTTTGTATGTGTTTTCTTGTAGACAAATGTATATGTTATTGCGCAATTTATAATTAAAACTAAAATATATAAATATTATTAGCACTAAGAAAATGAAATTAAGTTTAAATACTGAGCAAATAAACAGTCCTAGTCATTTCAGATCCGCTTCATTATTGACGCGTAGTGCTGGTGATCCTTCTGCTTTTCTGAGGTAAACGATGCCATGGTTGACCCAACAGAACTTAAAGTTGTTGTTCTTTGCATGGTCACGAGCAAGGAAATAAAGATGCTTGGCTTTTGATGTTAAATTTTCTGAGATGTATATGTGTTGTTCAGGCCCTTTCACCTTAATCAATGAGGAAGTAATGTCTTTAAATTGCTTTTTAAAGGTCTTAGCATTGTGTAAGAACCTTTCTTTAGTTAAAACTGACGTAAATTCGACGATGATGGGTTTGTTTGGTTTGGTACCAGATCTAATACGAAATACATCTCTTAAATCACTGGTGTTGATTGGGGATTTAATTACAGTGCCTATCTCCCTTATAGTCTTAACAAGGTCGTCTTTTGTTTCTGGCTGACTTATTGGCATATTACGAACCTCAATACTCGCTGCCCGGGAGCTACGTTCCAGAGATTCAATTTTTGTTCCAATGAATTGATATATTTTGGCTATTTTGCGTTCAGACTCCATTTCACTCAACTTTAGACTCATTTGTTCGTATTTTGTGGACATAAATCTAATGAAATTTTAATAGACTCATTTTGTTCTTTAATATGCGTCATTTTTCGAGTAGTGAGCCAAATTTTGTGTTTTGTTGAAGAATAAATTTTTCCAAAGATCCTTGTATCTCTTCCATAAATCTATCTAGATCGTCCCCTGCCTTCTTCGTTTGAAGCGTTTTGTTATGTTGAACGTTATCTCATTCTCATTGGTTAAGTCCGCGCCGAGTCATATGTTGCGCTGCCGTAGCAAGCGGTGACCTATCGAGCGGCATAGCAGTCTACGCAACACACAAAATTAGAAACCAGGCCCGCAGAAATGATGTGGAGGGTTAAGGAAGGCTTGCCTTTGTAACTCACACAAGTCTGTGTTGTTACTGCCAGGGCTGTGTTCCAAACACTTTTGTGTAGTTATGTACTCCTCTTTATTCATCCAAGTTAGCATGTACACTTGTGAATAACAGTTTCAATACAAGTAGCGTTTTATTAGATTACTAAATATGCTCGGAGGTACCAGGAAACCATAAAGCGCGTAGCTGTAGCGCAGCGAGCGCTTCTGCCCGTTAACAAAAGCTGTAGGCGGGCTATAGCAGCAAATTATAACAATATATATTAACTTAAATATGATGATGATGATGATGTAAACGGGACGTTCGGTTCCCTCACCTAGGATAATATTTTGTATTATAAAGGTAGAAACGCCATCCGTGCCTCAAAAACGAACCGCCAAACAGAATACAGTTGTAGGCTCTTTGTTTAGGCAAATGTACGCTCATTTGGAATATGTGTATGTGTGCTGTCGCTGCATTCGGAACACTTTTTTCAATTGTTTTGTGAGCATATAACGATCTATTATTTTTACACCATTGCTATATGTAAGATATACGCCTGACAAGACAATACAGTGTTAAAGGAAATTGATAATAATACGTAGTCATTGTTTTCAGTCAAGATTGCGCAACCCGTCACCCTTGCGTCAGATGTTAGGTTTCTTACACCAGGTATTTTACTAGCTAATGATGAGGGCAACTCATCCCGAAACAGAAGTGCGAAATACTGGACACATTTTTCTGGACAAAATCTGGCATTGCGGTGGTACCTACCTAGAGGACTCCGAGTCTACCACCTTGTAAAATCTTTTTTTTTCAATGACATTTACGTGCTCTGAATACCAGGTACATGATAAGTTTAAATTATAAAATGATGGTTACAGCTTAATCTCCCCATACTATGCCTACCTATGCGCGAGAAAGCTTGTGTCCTGCTATACGACGATGTATGCTGATAATACGCGGATTTTAAGTAAACAATTACTAAAATTGACATGGGATACCCTTTTAGTAAAATAAATGTTGTTATTAGTGAAAGAAAAAAATGGACATTTGTTTCTGTCTGTCCGTCAAAAACATAAAGAAAATCCATTTCATTTCATTTTTACCTAGACTTTTACTCTCTTTTACTGTTCTTTGTCTGTCCGTCAGCCTCTGTCACCAATTGATATCATAATTTCCCGTTAACACGACTAAAAGCAACTAAATATCAAATAAAAAGTTCCAACTTTAGTTCACCTTTTGTTTATTTTAATTTTATTAAGCTCCCAAACTTCAAACACAGTTAAGTTTATACCTGAGATGTGTACCATGCCAGCTAAGTTTAAGTACTTTAATCCAGTAAAATCGTCCTTCAAGTTGTCCTTTCTAATTCTGGACGTCATTACCAACTGAAACAGGACTTAATAATTTACTTAAGTATCTCAAGAATGAAGGCATGCTCTACAATTGTGAGTAAATTAGAAACTAGTAAATAAATAGACAGCATTTCTCTTATTATTTCATTGAACATGTTCCATCTATTTGAGATCTTAGAAATAAAATCATAAAACTATGTATACAGCTATTTTTAACTTAACAAAGATAAATGTTTTGACGACCCATCTGTGTAATGGTTGAGACGTCGGCTGTTACACCAGGGTTCGGGTTCGATCCTCAAGCATTACGAACATTTGTGTGCATGAACATGTCTATTTGTAGTGGTTTGGGTGTTTCCTATGTATAATATGTATGTATTTATAAAAAAGATATAAGTATGTTTATATGTTTTTAGTATCTACATTACAGGCTAATGATTAGTTTGGGGCTAGATGGCGCTGTGTGAATGTCAATGGGATATTTCTTCTTTTTTTATGATATAGGGAGCAAACGAGCAAGAGAGACACCTGATGGAAAGTGTTCATCTCCGCCCAGGGACAACGGTGGCACCAGAAGTGCCACCGGTGCGTTGCTTGCCTTTAAGATAGGAAGATCTTTTCTTCTTCTTTCTAGAGTTATAGCTTTTAGCGTGTTTTTCACGACAGTGAATATTTAGAAAGAAAACATGTATTTGATAACACAAACATACATTGACAGAATCATAATCATCATACACCGCAGTGCCAGATATCATCCCGTGAAACAGGAGTGTTATGCACTTTTGTGTTTCGGGATCAGGGCACTGTAGCTAGTGAAATTACCGAGTGTAAGAGACCTTACATCTGTTGTCTCGGGTGACGGGCGCAGTGCGGCATTGATGGAGGATAATAACTGTCTATCAGTTGTTGTTCTCCTTTAATGCCGCTCTGTCATGGTCTGGTGTATCACTTACCATCAGGTGGGCGTCCAGACCATCCTGTTCACGAATAACATAAAAAAAACTTTTAATAGCTGTGTTTGTAAATACCTCTCTCTTTTTTCAACCTATCGCAGTCCACTGCAGGACATAGGTCTCCCCCATAGACATTGTATTGGGAAATCTGTGTGAACATAGATCTACTTATACTTAATATAAAAAATACAAAACATCCTCCGTGGTCTGGTGGGCAAATCGTTTGGCTTAGATCATGGCCCAGCAGGCCGATCGCGCTAAATTATAACGTACGAGTAACACTTGGACCGAAATAAACATTTCTGGTCAATTTCATGTCGCGCTAATCATTTGCCAGCTAGTTCAGACGAAATTGAACCTTAACATTATACCCAATAGGCCCAATTTAACCAAAAGGTAGAGAAATATTTTCGCATAAAATGTTACACGTCTAACACCTAAACCTCGATCGACCATACAATAACTGCATTCCTTGCACATCGTTAGCCCCATCGAACTAGCCACTTTGTCATCTAGGCTTTCTTTACCTTGAATTAATAATAATGTGTTGCAATTAAAAATATATTTTCTTATCTTTCTTAATAATTTTATCCATATCTACCTATAATCGCCCATAAATACTCTTTATCTAATGATACGACCCCAATAAAACAGTTTAATGACTGTAAATGACTGTCGGTTTATCGTTTAATGATTTTTACCTACTATTATAAAAAATCATACATAGATATAACTACAAGATCACATACTTTGACTCTTTAAAATGTTTTGGGAGAGCCATGCTTTGAAATGAATGGGCCGGCTCGCCAGCAGTTATTACCACGATCTATTCAAAAGTATCTGTAACAGATTTATTTGAATAAATATTTTTTTCTTTCTTTCTTTCTTTATCTCATAGAAAACTAGCATCAAAATACGTTGCATTTCTCCGAGTCTAATAGGGTTACTGGAACTCAAAATTGACCTTTTTGTATTTTATGTTTTTGTAATCGTTGTACTTGTAAAATTTCCGCTTATTCCAAAACGTGGACTAAATGTAGTACTGGGATTAAACTTGGTTTAAGCCATGGACTAAAAAAATCCTTATTACAAAATGAGGTTTAACGCTTAGGTTCGGACTATCTGTGGTGCTAAATTTAAACCCGTGTGACACCTAGTTTAACAGTGGACTAACTTTGTTTTGAGGTTATACTTCGATTTTTTGTAACATTGTATTTAGTTTACGATCATCAATTATGTCGATTTAATGGTTTTTAAGATTAAGGTATATAAGAGACCTCTCGGCGTATTGAATTTGAATTACGTGCAGCGCCATATTAAAGAATTACGAAACGTTTTGCCAAAACAATTGTTGATGTTTTACATGACCATTTCACCAAAGACTCCCATGAATGGCCTTTGATACCCAAATGGGCTCGCCATAAAGTAATTGAATACATGTCAGTTTATCTAGAAATTTAAATATTTGCTTAATTTTCATTAGATTCATGATGATGCAGCCGATATAGGTACATGGCGTGCTTTTATAGTACAACTGATCAGTAAGATATGGAAATAGTGGCAAAAAACGTGTCACTTTAAATGGACAGAAAGGAACTGAAAAAAAAGAAAATACAACGGTATTGTATTTTTAAAAATGTAAATGGTGCAATTAACTGTGCTCATATCGGAGATGAAAATGTATGCTGATGGTAGTCTGATATTTAATAAAAGAAAAGGATATTACATGAGACTTGTTTATTTTTTCTCTTGCTGATACATCAATATTTATAAATAACAAAACATTTTTATTCCAACATTTTATTTAATAATCTTTTTGTCACATTATAACATTTATAACAATACTATTTCTAATTAAAATTAAATCAATTTTAACATTTAACATCAGTTCCACTCCACTTCCACCATTTCAAGCTGCCTTTTCTTGAACTCATTACTGAAAAAAAATGTGATTTTAAAAACAATAGTGATATAAGTATGTAAAGTTGGTATGGGCAAGAAAGTATGATTTTTTAAGAATGCTTGTCAAAGTTATTAGATAATTTCTATATACATATAAACAATTGTATTGTTTATTATCATTTAATTTTTGGTCTCTCTGTACCCCTACTATATTTGTGTTACATAAAATATAATATTTCATCCCAAGTTTTTACTTTCATTTTATTTGACTATTCACCTTGCTTTTTATATCCAGTTGATACTGGAATTAACTCATTTAACAAATGTATTCCTTAGTTCCTTCATAATGGCCAGTCTACAAACATATGTTTTGCTTTAGCCACCATGATAAGTGGAATCTACAATTAAAGATAATTTACGTTTATTACATGTTTCAAATCTGTTATATTAAATATGTTTGAATTCTATACTTTAATATTTAATACAAGATCCAATTCGAGTTTACTACATTATGTAAAAAAAATCAAGACTTGAGTCAATGTACATTTACTATTGTGAAATATATTGAACTTCAATTGCATTTAAATTATAAAGAAATCATATGTTTCACTACCTGATAGGTAAAAGCAATAAGTATATATAAAACTTACTTCATTGATATATTCTTCCACTCTTCAGTTTTTAATACAATTATGTAATTTTTTTGTGATTGTTTATCAAAATTGCAGTGAAATGGAACTTTGCATCGCTTGTAGTTACACAATATTTTACTGCTGTTTCTCAATGATGAAATATAGAGAATATCATTGCTTTTTCTTTAGACCTCGAATTTTCATCTTACTTTTTTTCTGCTGTTTCCGACTTATTTTCACAATTTTAACCCACGACTTCTCATACAGAGTCACAAAATAGTAATACTTCGAGTCAGTACAACATTATTAACACAATATAACAATAATTCCTTTATTTATTTGCATGGTATTTTATAGGAACAATAGAGCTCTTTCTTGACAGTCAATTACTTTTCAAATTACGCGCTAACTACGCTCGTGTCATAGGAATCAATAAAAATATATCATTATTTTAAACAAAACTATAACTTGTTTGACGGATTGGAACTTAAAAGAAGAAATATTGCTTTAAAATTTGTTGTTTTATTTTTAAATAATATTTATAGCCTCAAAAGTACAAAGTTGATTGCAACGTTAAGAGAAACGGAATGTCGTACTGAACGAAGTCATTATAAAAGAATGAACGAAAACTTAGAACAGGGACTATCTTTGGTTTACCTAGTCAATGATTGGTCTACGTTTTGTAATAAGATCACATTTTAAGCCTGGTATTAACTTTAATACCGTAACAATACAAGATCAGTTAGTCCAGGTTTAAACCAGTTCTAAATCACTTTTTGTATAAGGCCGTTTATGTTTAAGGGTCAATAAATGAATTTTCTTTCTTCTTTCAAATTCCCAACCCAATTACCTCTTCCCTCGTTTTTTATAATAAATATCCAATGACCTTACCAGGTGGTAGACTCTGTACTGAGTCATTTAGGTAGGTACCACTGCAGCGCCAGATATCATCCCGTGAAATAGAAGTGTTTAGCACTTCTGTTTTCGGGCACTGTGCTAGTAAAATTACCGGGTATGAGAGACATCTGTTGTCTCGGGTATTGGGTGCAGTGCGGCTTTGATGCAGAATAATAACTGTCTATCAGTTTTTAGTCTCAATCAATGCATCTCCGTCATGGTCTGGCCTTTAGGGGAAAATAAATCGGGATGATCAGGCATACATCAGTGACGATCGAAGTTAGGTCCAATCATATTATGACGCATGTGAGAGTCTAAGAAAATGAAACTTTATGTTGTATTATAATATATGATTATTAGAACCATTGAAATGCTTAGATTTTTCGTATTGAGTTTAATGAACCGATTTTAATAATTCAATATCAAATTTATTGGTTATGATGTTATTTGATGGATTCTATCGCATATTGTCAAAATCGATAGCTGTCGGGACCCGGGACAATGCCTTCGAAATCGGTACTGTCCCGACAAAATCGGGACGGGTGGCAACTCCGATCCTGACTCTAATACTGTACACTTTGTCACATAAAATCGCTACGTTGTTGCCTGTTCCCATGCAACATAGCCATGCAGTTGGACGTTGTAAGCTGATGATGACGATGGTACCTGTCTTAATTAAATACACTACGTTTCTGATGTGCATACATATCAAACTATACATACATATTTATCCAACTTAATCGCTTTATTTATAATTTGATGTAATAAATTTGATAAGAACACACAGAACTGCTCACACTGTAGGTGCTCTAAATTAATTCATTGTGTTAACGTCTGTGAGCTGTGACACAGGTACGCTGTTAACTATTTCTATTATTATATTTAAGTATCCTTCGATTCATCACGAAAAACCCATAATTAAATAGTACATACAAGCAGTAATTGGCACAACAACTATAAAATATTATTAGCATTTATGTTTAAATAATTATTATTTTTATAATGTGTTTAGTTCAGGGTTCTGTTATACCTGTTCTAGGTTCTTTCATGGTTTGCCTTAAATATACATACTAGTTCTTTGATAAAATTTATAGTGCATTCATCGAGTATTTCAACAAATATTAAGTACATTTATTTCTTTGTATCGGTCTCTAGAAATCCATTAAAACGTAAAAAGGAATGGCCATATCAAAATTTTAAATTTATCAGCAATTTAAGTCGAGATTTTGTTTTTTTTTTCAATTGGGTGCCATAATGTACATGCAAATAATGCCTTTTTCATTTCATTTCATTTCACATCTTCTTTTTAAAAAGAAGATGCAGAAAAATAGCCGCAACTTTTTTTAAATACATAAATATGGAATAAATATTTTAAAGTCACAAACCTTTTTTCAAGGTTCCGGTCCATCGCGGGGCTGGTCGTCCGACGTAGTAATCAGTGTGGCAGTAAAGTAGTATCCATCAAGTTTTTTTAGTGTAAGAAATTACAATATCGCACAACATAACGAATAACATTTTATTTGTTAAGTCACCCAGAATTGAAATATACAAATGACTAGTTGTTAATTGGTTTTCGTCAATACTGCGTTGACCTGTCACCCTATACGACATGACCTACGAGTAGCATTTTATGCCCAATTCCCGACATAGAAAAGTGCACTGAAATATCTTGTCTTGCTAAATATTGTAATATAATAAACGCCCAGAATGTTGACATCCGGTACGAGAACTAGAGAGACCGACATAACCCACAGGATTAACAAGTCGAAGCGTAGGCCGACGCCTGACCTGATGGACCTATAACCTGGTAAAGGGATCGATTGTCGTGGTAGGAGAGGCCTTCGTTCAGTAGTAGACATATTAGGCTGTTTTGATGAAAAATAACGGGGCTATCTATATATCTGGCACTGCATTGTGTACTTTATTTGTCGGCTCATTATAGATCCCACCACCAAATTCTCTTTCCAATGTATTTAGCAATTACTTTATGTATTTTACCATTACATTATACATGATAGTAGATTTAGTCATTATACATAATAGTAGATGAGTATTTCAAAAAAAGTTACTAGCCATTTTTTTTTCTAAAATTAGAACCAGTGGTACATTATGGAATTTAACTAAGAAAATGTTTACATATGACTTTAAAATTGATTAGCACGATACTGGCTTTGACACAGTTTATTTTGTTAATATTAAAAAAAATCTTTCAAAAATATATATAGCTTCCAGACCGATTGCGGTCACAGCGACTGGCACCTAGTTATTGTTGCGTAGATGTGCTCGCACATGACTGACATAGTCAACTTTCGCAAAAAACGTTCGCCCACAAGTACTGCAAGTCAGCACGCCTCCAATATTGTTAATATGGATGGCTGCAGGTGGTCGGGCCTTGAGCTCGTCTCGCTTAGCATCGAGCTCTGGTCTACGCTTCTTTTCGAAGTCAAACACCTCGGTGTTTACCAGTACGCCTCCAGAGTGACCAATCTGCTGCCATTTTCTTCCGTTGCGACGGATCGAGATCACATCGTTTCATGTGTCTCTTTAGCACATCTTTGTAGCGCAGGAATTGACCTCCGCGTTTTCGTTTACCATCCTGCAGCCCGGAGTAGAGAATGCGCTTCGCGATCCTACTATCACACATGCGGGAGCCCTGCCCTGCATATCGCAGCTCAAAAATATTATGACCTATAATTGCACTTGATGATAGGAATTGATAAGAGTACTCTACAATAACACTCGTATCATTACAATAAAAATAAGATAAGATAATGATATCTTGACGCCAGTTTTTTTTCTATAAATTCATTGTAAAATAAAAAGGATCTTTAAATTAATGAAGTTAAATAGACATGTTCGCGTATACTGATGTTTGTAACGCCCGGGGATCACACCCGGAACCTTTGTAGTAGTTACTCTTTTAATTTTCTAAACCTACACTTTAACTAAACTAAAAACGGATTTATTTTTAAAGTAATCTTCTTCAGCGTTAAAGTTTTTCACAAAAGCAAAAAGCTTTGGTTATTTTATTGTTGCATATTGACTCAGGTTAGAGCTATATTAATTTATCACCATATAAAAAAAAATTGTTTCTATAGCACCTGTTTATTATTTTATTACACTACAATGCTGATAATTTTTATTTGAAATAGATAATCATAGGTAAATTTATCAATGTAATAAAATAATAACCTTCAATATAATAGCAATAATAATAGTTAAGTCATATTTAAAATACTTCACCCAAATTAAGTTCCATAATGATTTATTAGTATGATGAGACAATTTCTGGAGTAGAGACCGCGTCTCAGCAAGCGTAGCGTAGGACGCCCTCCGGCCCGATGGACGACGACTTGCGAAAAGTCGCTGGTGGAGGCTGGATGAGAAGGCTGGAGGACCGGGACATCTGGCGCAAAATAGGGGAGCCTATGTCCAGCAGTGGACTGCGATAGGTTGAATAGTTAGTACTATGATTACTAGAATAATTAAAAATCATCATTAGCATACCAGCCATAACATATTCATTGCTAAACATAAACCTCCCACAATCACTTTCACTCCCATGGGTCCGAAGTTATTGGCGTCTAGCAGCTAAGTGCAACCTTCTTCAGCTCACCTGTCGATGTTTTAGGAGACCGTCCTACGCTATGATAAAGGATATCTCTAACATTTATATATACTAGTATTTTGAGAGTAACACTTACAACTTGAAGGAAAACATCGTGAGGAAACCTGTGCACGCCTGGGTAGAGATTCAAAGGTTATGCGTGAAGCCGGAAAATCCGCTCTGGGCCCGTATGGACGACTAAGGCTTTTACACCCTATACGTGTAGGCTCGTGTCCCTCGTTGGGGACGTTTAATGGGCTGATGATGACTCACAACTTGTGATCAGATGTAAATGTTTACCACATAACAAACCGCCCCTAACGGGATTTAAATCTGGGAGCTCTGGGGTTATACCCTGGGTCGCGATGGGCCTCAAACTGTATTTAATACTTACATATTATGTACTACATATGCAATGGATTTCCAACAAATTAAACGTATTAAAATTCAAAATGACTGTATTCTCTTTTTAACTATCCTTTTTTGCATTTTGTGATTGAAGCTAATGACACTTCATCATCAGCTCATTAAACGTCCCCACGGAGGGGCACGAGCCTACACCTGGCGGATGATTAGGCCTTAGTCGTCCACGCGGGCACAGTGCGGGTTGGACGACTTCACGCACAACCCGCAACAACGCAACAACCTTTGAATCTCTTCGCAGGCGTGCGCAGGTTTCCTCACGATGTTTTCCTTCACCGTAAGAGCGTCGGATAACGTACGTATATTTTCTAAAATTAGGAAACACATCGGTACGTGGCGGGATTTGAACCTCAGTCTTTTAACCATTTAACAATAACAATAATTGTAACTTTTACCTATAGGAAGACTATTGCAAACGCAACGAGACGCCAATATGTAAACAATTAGGAATTATTATTGCCGACCCTGTGGTTTAATGGTTGAGACATCGCTTCTAACTAAGGGTTCCTGGTTCAATTCCGGGTAGTAAACATTTGTGTGCATGAACATGTCTTTTGTTGGTCTGTGTGTTTCTATGTCTAATGTAAATACATACGTATTTACAAAAAAGTATTTAAGTATGTTTATCGTTGTTTAGTACCCATAATACAAGTTTCACGATTAACTCGGGGCTAGATGGTGCTGTGTGAATGTCAGTGGATATGTATTTAATAAATAATTTATTATTGGCGTGTGCCAACTTGTTTTTATCCTTACTATCAATTAATGAGCTGTCGTTAGGAGCTAAACGCATTTTATCTTAAAAACATATCAAAAATGTAATGTGCGTACTGATTGTAAAATTAATCTAATCGAGAGTTATCTTACAAATTACTTTAATCCAAAAGTATTTCAAAAGTTTAAACATTAATTTATGCATATTTGATAATTCATTAAATATGTATTGAACTAATGTATTTTGCTCTTGCATAACAGCTCAAAACTGTCCATCATAATAAATAAATAAATAAATAAATAAATATCCACTGACATTCACACAGCGCCATCTAGCCCCAAGTTAAGCGTGAAGCCTGTATTATGGGTACTAAACAACGGATAAACATACATATATACATTTTTTTTTTGTAAATACATACATATTATACATAGAAAACACCCAGACCATTACAAACAGACATGTTCATGCACACAAATGTTTGTACTGCCCGGGGATCGAACCCGGAACCCTTGGTGTTGCGGCCGACCTCTCAACCGCAACACCAAATGGGTCGTCAGATAGATAATAGGAGTCTATTTCTACCCGTTATCTATCAAATGATTTGGTGGCTCATTGGTGTGGACTTTTGTCTTCCGATCTGGAAGGTGCAGGTTCAAACCCCGCCAATGTATTTTAGATTTTTTAAATTATGTATTAGCTCATTAAACGTCCCTACCGAAACGCACGAGCCTTCCCGTAAAGGTGTAAAGGACTTTCACGCGGGCCCATTGTAGATTTACCGACTTCACACAAAACCTTAGAATATCTTTGGAGGCGAGCGCAGGTTTCCTCACGATGTTTTCCTACACCGTGAGAGCGTCGGATAAACGTACATTTCCAAAATTCAAAAACATATCGCTACGTGGTGAAATTTGAACCTGCATCTTCCAGACCGATCCACACCAATGAACCACCGACGCTCCATAAACAAAATAAATCTTTTTAAATTATAATTATAATTTGCCGCAACGTTAAAGAATTTCAAATTTGTTCCAGATATGCTAATTCTATTATTGACCCTTGTAGGGTCAGCTGTAGCTGTACCATTAACAGACACCGATACACGCAACACTTTCAACAATGAGCTAGAACTCCGCTACTACTTGCCTAGGGAATCCATACCGACTTTCTACGATGTCCAGCTCTTCTTGGATCCTGACGTCACAGCTAACTTTACGGGACGCGTCTCCATCAGGGTTGTTCCCAACGCCGTCACTCAAGAGATTGTTCTTCACGCCATGGAGATGATCATCAACAAAATAGAAGTCTTCAGCAATGGTGGCGTAGATAATCTTTTCGGTGGATTCAATTTGGCTACAATAGATACTCATTTGCTGAAATCTTTACTTTGCAACCCTTAGAACCAAATCAAGTGTACACTGTTAACATTGAGTACGTGGACATTTTGCCGAGAATATGTTTGGTATATATGTGTCAAAGTATTCAGATCCCGATGGTACCCCTAGGTGAGTATTTTCAGATGGTAAACTTGACTAATTTTATAATTTTCGAAGCAAATCATAAGTATTTCTATAAATAAGAACAATACGATGTTTATTGTACCTACAGATACATAAAAATGCAATAGAAATTTAAACGTTTATAACAAACACAATTTTACCCAAAAATCTTGTATGTTCAAAATGCCAAGCTGAAAAGTTCGGCCTCAAAAAAATTAAATAATAAAATTAACTTATAAAAGTTTTAAAAAACATCTATTAAATAATTAAGAAATTAATAATTATTTAAGCGCTAGCTGTCGCACATTTATCCGTTTGGTGACCTTCATAAAATTGTCATTAAATAATTATAAATTATTGAGTTTTTTTGCACAGGAGTTTAATCCTCTCAACTTCAACCTACGTTTGCTCGCCGTGCTTTTCCTTGCTACGACGAGCCAGCCCTCAAGGCTATTTTCCGTACTACCATTTACGCGCCGCCTAAGTATCCCGTGGTCAGAAGCAACATGCCACTTAGGAACGACACTTTAAAGTAAGTTGTATTTATTTGCCATAAGTTCAACAGTCAGTTCGTAATTTAAGTAATGCAATTGCGTTAGGTTGGAACATATTGTACAAGAAACTTTTAATAAATAGAAACAAAAAGTGTATTTACTTCCAACTGGCGATGTTAGTTTTTAAATTGCAGTATCAGTCTTTATTCATTGCTATTCTCAACCTTCATTCGCCCATTTACTATAACTAGCAATGCTAAAATACTTCAACTAGATTTGATGATTTAGAATTTTAACAAGACTCGCCAAAATAGCAGTTATTTTTTTAGACCCATATTGCCTTTTAAAATAATGTTCATGCGGTTGATTGCTGAATAGCGAATATAGCTTGCGATTTAATGACATGCAATGAGCCATAGATGTAAGAATACTAAAAATAATTTGAGTTGGTATTTAGACAGCAAATACTGGACGTTTTGGTTTAGAGGTAACCAAGCTAAGAACCTAAATAAAGTATGCGAAATAACTTAAACACTTGACATCATTTTTATTTTCAGACCTGAAGTTGTGGGCTGGTCCAAACATGAATTTGAAGATACTGTAGTGATGTCAACATACTTGCTCGCGTTCCTTGTTTCCGACTTCGGTTACATTGACAACAGTGAGGACCCTATCTACCGCATACCCTTTAGGATTTACTCCAGGCCTGGTACCCAGGATACGGCTCAATTTGCTTTAGAATACGGCCAGAAAAATATGATGGCTTTGGAGAACTATACCGAGTTCCAGTATGCCTTCCCCAAAATGGATAAGGTCGCCGCCCCTGACTTTGCTGCAGGTGCCATGGAGAACTGGGGTTTAGTTATTTATAGGTAAGTTATTTAACTACTCCTCCTTACTTTTTTTAAAGTCAAATTACAAAGGTTTAAGTTAAAATCATTCATGTAACTCTTTCAAGTCACTCAATTTTTTAAGGCTCGTTAAGTTAACTACCTAATATATTTATTCTGTCTATCAATTGCATAGCAGCACTTGTGACATGTATTTAGTTAAGCATATGTTTCTATCAATCTACTCCTTTGTAAAAAGTATCGTCCCTGAAATACTTTAGTTGAATAATCTTGTTTTCCTCAATATTGATATAGTCTAATAATGCGATATGATGTTATGAGAGTTCAAAAAATAGAATTTCCGTGTTAATTTGGTCCGTCCATAATGCAGTTATAGATGTTGCTCACTATCTACCGATGTTCAGCTTTTCACCATTCCTTAAGGGTTTCCAAATTTGGACTTTTATTATTTGGTTTTCAGGGAAGTTGCTCTCTTAGTTCGAGAAGGTGTAACAACTACTTCTGTGCGCCAAAACATTGGTCGTATCATCTCCCACGAGAACATGCATATGTGGTTCGGTAACGAAGTTGGACCCTGGTCTTGGACTTACACGTGGCTGAACGAGGGCTTCGCCAACTTCTTTGAAAACTTCTCTACTGATTTGGTTAGTAGGTATATATAGGTCATATTTCGAAACTTTTTTATGCTCTAATATTTCGAATTCTATACTCATATTAATAGTTCTCACTCTTAGTTTTATGTATTCTTTTCTAGCATTATATAATTTAAGATTTGTTAATTATTAGTATCTGTTTTGGATAAAATAACGGGGTATCAAACACAAGTATTTTTTACTTAAAAGAAATCCCCAATCGTAATAAAGATATTGTAAAAACTAGGTACTGAATAAATAATTTGTATTTGTTTTACATCAATTTTTATCTATAATTTTTAATATTACTTCAAGTTTAGGTGGATATATACTGCTCACTGAAATATTTGACGCTTCCTAACGGGGGTTAGGATCAGTAGCAGACGATGTTGATGAAAGGCTTAAAATGGTTTTATTTTTCGAAATTTATTGTTTCCTGTAAGAATGGGCGCAATACGAGGGAAAAACCCAAAATTTTGAAAACCGGAGAATCCCAATCTCACCAGTGTGTTCATCAGAAACATTTGTCAGAAACGTACAAGTGATGAAAGGGACTATGGAGGTCTTAGTTCATTTCAGGATGTTATTTCCATAGTACTATGTGTTAACCACTTATTAATGTATAGTCACGAATTACTACTTCGATTCCCCACAACATGTCTACGCAGATTTTCATTTACTTTATCACATAATATTTAGAGCGACGGTGGCTCCATGGTGTGGACTGTCGCCTTCCGATCGAAAAAGCGCAGGTTCAAATCCAGTCACGTACTAATGTCTTTTTCAATTTTTGAAATTGAATGAACGTAGCCGACGCTCTTACGGTAAAGGAACACAACGTAAAAACCTGCGCAGGCTTGCGAAGAGATTCAAAGGTTATGCGTGAAGTCGACCAATCCGAACTGGGCCGCGTGGACGTCTATACATCGTTTACGGTTAGGCTCGTGCCCACAGAATTCCCAATACTATGAGAAGTCTGTGCTCGTGCCCCTTGGTGGGGACGTTGAATGAACGACAATGATGAAATTGTATTTTATAATGATGTGTCTTTACAGGTCTTACCCGAATGGCGTATGATGGACCAATACGTCCTTGCTGTGCAGAACGTGTTCCAATCTGATGCAGTCCTTAGCACTAACCCGATGACCCATCCCGTGTATTCCTCGCAGATCCTTAGCACATTCAACGCTGTTGCTTACCAGAAATGTAAGATCTTAGTGATGATTATAAACCCTTAAAGTAATGAATTTATAACCAATCAACTCGTATGATGAATTATACGTTTAAAACAAAACTTTTTATTCAAACGAGGACTTTTTGGCGGGAAAGTGAAGTGTCATGTCGTCGATGTTTTGTTTTGTTTTTTTTTAGTAAAATTTTGTTTAAATGAATTTAATTGAACCATTAAGTGTTCATGAAAAAATGCAAATGTTGGCAATGAAAACAAAACAGTACAACGGTCACTTTGAGTTCTCTCAAGAAGTCCGCGTAAGGCTTCAGAAAATTCACATGTTTACTGCCACTAGTAGGGTATTCAAGTTTATCAGTCATCATCATCATGTTCATCACTCATTTATTCATGAATCAAACCAAAAATATTTATTAATGACGAGGCCGCATGGTATATGATCTTAGCATGTCCCAAATGGAACTAATTAAAAAAAAATTAACGAGCTTAAACTCAATGGCGTAGTAGAAAACCCTTTTAGTATAAGTTTACGCATGTGGTGATATTCACTCACCACTTGGGGAATGACTGTTAATTTGTTAACTTTTTCCATAAATTAATATTAAAACCATTTGTTCTCAGCTGGCTCTGTGATCCGCATGTTTCAACACGCCTTAACGCCGGAGGTCTTCCGCCAAGGGCTCGTGCTTTATATCAAAACTCAGTAATTTATATTTCTTCTTACAGTTTCCTACAAAAAAATTACTGGGAAGTCCCTAAGCATTGACTTTAAACTTGTGAACCAATTCTGAATATCGGAATCCTTGTGTAAGCCACTATTTGTTGAAACATTGGATTTCATAATAGCGATGATCTTCCACAGGCAAGAATATCAACTGCACGCCGCTGACGGATATATGCAACCAAAACATATAGATATAGATTTTTATTTTATCTGGAATCTTGGCGGTTAAAATGTAACATAAGTTAACAAGTTTAACATAAGTTATCAATGCACTAGCAAAATCGCTAAAAGTGAGAAATCAATCAATCAGCCAACATTCGTTTACTGCTGAACATAGGCCTTCCAAAAAAGCGCCATTCCGATCCTGAGCAGTCCATATCCATCCTCTGCCAGCAACCTTTCGCAAGTCATCAGACCACCGCGCCACAGGACGTCCCACTCTACGCTTGCCCAAAAGAGGTCTCCACTCCACCGTCCATCACATCGTATGGAGACATGGCCAGCCCATTTCCGCTTCAGAATGCCAATCCTTCGTGCAATGTCGAATACTTTAGTTCTCGTCGAATAACTTCATTACGGATTCTGTTAGAGATATTCCGAGAATCGCACGCTCTGTGGCAAGTGATAACATCTTTATTCGATTTTATTTTATAATTAGCCAAACTTGCAGACGGATGATTGCCGCGCGGGACAAATAACCCGGAACCACAGATGTAAGAATATACAATCTTAAATCACACCGGAACAAATAGACAGGTAGACATACAGACAAACAAAAATTTAAAAATGTAATTTTTGTATATGTAGTTATCATATACATTTTGTAAAACCGGTTATTTTAATATCACAAACAGACATTGCAATTTTATTTATATGTAGGTAATATCCCTATTATATTTATCTATCGTTTACCGTTTCGAAAATCAAACATCTGAAAAGAAACTTGATAGTCAATCTTATAAACTTTGAATATTGCTTAAGTGCAGAGCTTTGTCAGTTAGAAGTTAAGTTTAAATTATACTCGTAATTAACCTACATTTAAACATTTTAATGGAAATAAATATTTGATATAAAAGTTAAAAATTCTGGGATAACTTGTTAATGAGGCCAGAGGGCTACAGAATATATTAATTTGCTTAACTTAAATTGGTACAATATCATATAATAAACTGGAGTCCGCGACTTCGTCAGAATTAGTATTTCGAATAAGTTATACGTGTATTAGTGTAGCGTAAATATGAACTAATATATTAAATCATACTCTTAATTATTATATTATCCTTTTTGGGTCGCGGCCGCATAATGAATGTCACTTTGAGCGATTATTCTCACTTTGATTAAGACGCTTCAGACGATCTTTATTCAGACGATCTGCGTCTGAATAAAGGTGCTTCCGTACTTCGGAGGGCACGTTAAGCCGTCAGTTCTGGGTACAATCTTAACATAGTCATTTTAAACACCCGCCAATCCGCATTTTACCAAAAATAACAACACCTAGTCATGTTTTACCGTCAACACTGCTCTGTGTCCATTACGTGAGACGACAGATATTAGGTCTCTCTAAGAATTCCGGTAACTTTACTAGCTACAGTGCCTCCTCCCGAAACACAAAAGTGAAATTCCAAAACACTCGTATTGCACGGGACAATGTCTGGCACTGCAGTGGTACCTACCGAAACGACTCAGTGCCGAGTCTACCACCTAGTAGAGTTATTTATTAATGTCACAGATCTCGCAAGGCAGCAAGACCTGAAGATTTGTACGCGGCATTGCAAACTGCCTTGAACCAGTCCAACCGCACCATCAAATGGCCCCTGTCTCTCATCTGAACCGGTGGACCAACCAAGGCGGATTCCGGTGATTACCGCCACCAGAGATGCACCAACTGCTAACTCCATCACAGTTCAACAGGTTTGCTATTAATTATAAAAGCAATAACACAAATAAAGTAATAAGTGACTCCGTCTTTTAAGGCTTTTACTAAAAACTCCTGAGTTGACTTAACTTTTATGTTTGTTTTATTGTATAGGTGGCAACGGTAACTTTAGTTCTGTCACAAATATCTCTGAGATAACTTTTTTAAAATTTATCCCTGAAAGAAATCCCCCACAACGTCCAATAGTGGATTGCGATAGGTTGAAGAGAAGCGTAAGACGGCAATATTTCCAAGAAAAGATGAACTGAAACTTCGTAGCTTTTTAAAGAATCAACAGACAAATGACGTCAAGTATTTTTTTTCTAAAAGAGAACAAGAGCAATACGTTTGGTACTTGAAAATCACTCAGTTAAACATTGACTTGACAAACAAAAATTTCCACTTACTCAGTATACGTTTTCAGGGAGAAAATGTATAGCCATCAGTCATAAAAGGGTTCATATTCATATATTTATGGTTTGTGGTTTATATTTGACGACCCATTAGGTGTTGCGGTTGAGAGGTCGGCCGCAACACCAAGGGTTCCGGGTTCGATCCCCGGACAGTACAAACATTTGTGTGCATGAACATGTCATATGTATAATATGTAGGTATGTATTTACAAAAAAAATGTATGCATGTATGTTTATCCGTTGTTTAGTACCCATAATACAGGCTTCACGCTTAACTTGGGGCTAGATGGCGCTGTGTGAATGTCAGTAGATATTTATTTATTTATTATATATTTATATTCGATTATCATCGTGAATCACAGGAGCGGTTCCTCACTGACCGTAACCTTAAAGGCTCGGAACGCTGGCACATCCCGATCAACTGGGCCATCTCGACCAACCCTGACTTCAGCGATACAAGCCCACAGGATTGGATACCACCGTCATTCCCCGCCCATGCAGTCAACATTCCTGGACTGGTGAATGCTGAATGGTACATCCTTAACAAGCAGCAAACTGGTAAGTAGAAAAATATCTGCCGACCTTTTCAGATCTGTTCACAAAGAAATAACTTTCTTTCATTTGATATGTTCTATTTCTTGTCGGGATGCCAAGATTGGCCCTGCTGTTTATTACTGCAGAGGCCGAGCTAATTTATTAAACCCTTCGAAGCACGGAACGAGGTGTATCACGACAATCCGGTTCATTCAATTTTCATTATTTAAACTATACTAGTAAAATCACACAAAGTTACGTTTAAATACTAAGCGTGGGACACTGTAACGTTCTAACCCAAGATCAAGCAGTTCTCATTACTACATCACGGAAATAGTTATATTTGCGATACGCTTCGCTTCTTATAGAAGGTCTTCCTCGACTTCATGTAAGTGAAATTGACACCCCCAATATACTTTCATCAGACTCATTTCATGAATTCCCTGAACTTGTTCAAAACACCCAATCCCCACTGTAGTCACTTCACAATGTTTTTACTTCATCATAAAATATTTCTTTTGACATAATAGTTTAAGGTGGTCTCATATCTACTGCCTACGTCACTCTTTTTCATGGGAATACGAAGGAAGCTTTTATTCTATTTGACTAAATGGCTTTTGAAGTTTCATCGTCTGAAGTATTTAAAGAACTAGCATAAATTGACACCCTTTAGGATCATTGTGTCAATACTTCAGAGAGGCAGAGAGGCTTGAACTAAGGGTGAGGGAAACATTATGCAAACATGTAAGGCGAGAAAAGTGGGTCTGAACTCTCTGATTACGCGGATACGTACGTAGGACGCCCTCCGGCCCGATGAACCGACGACTTGCGAAAGGTCGCTGGTGGATGAGAAAAACGGAGGACCGGGATATCTGGCGCAAAATGGGGGAGTCCTATGTCCAGCCGTGGACTGCGATAGGTTGAATAGTAGTACAAAGGACTGCAGCCATAGAGAATGAAAAGTAGTAACAGCAAAAGCTCATTTCCGACCTTCGTTTCAGGGTACTACCGTGTTAATTACGACGAAGCTAATTGGCAGGCGATCGCTCGTGTGCTGAGCACCACACACAATCTCATCCATCTGCTGAACAGAGCTCAGATAATTGACGACTCCTTCAATTTGGCCAGAAACGGACGTTTGGTAAGTTCTTCTATTCATTGGTTGTGTGTATCTTTATCTCTCCTTACACAAGAACGCGCTTCAGCGTCCGTAGCTCATTGGTATTTCGAAATTTTATATATGTTTATCCGAAGCTCTTACGGTGAAGGAAAACATCGTTAGGGAACCTGGGCACGCCTACGCAAAAATTCGAAGGTTGTGCGTGACGTCGACCAATTCGCACTGGGCCCACATGGACGACTTAGGCCTATATATATTGAGGCCTCAATATATTAAGGTAGGCTCGTACCACTCGGTGGGGACGTATAATGAGCTGATGATGATACAAGAACGCCCTTCTTACTATTTACAAATATTCAAAGGAGTATTTAGTATAGATTAAAAATATGCAAATCCTTTTAAGTTCATGCAGGTTTTAAAAAAAAGTTTTGCTCATTGGGTTGACTATAAAATGATTGTTCATTATGTCATTAAATATTGATGATATTTAAAGATTAATCTTATCAAAGATATACTTAAGCAAGATTGAAAGCCCTTAACAAGTTACCTTATACAATTTGCGGTTAGATTTTGACCGCAAGGGTTTAACTTTGCGAAATTCAAGAAAGTTTCACGTTCGGTGGTTGTTCGGCTTACCTCGGCTAATTCCTAACCACAGAGTCTTGATCTGGGACAACGGGCGGTCAATCGAGTGCCGTAAACAATAACTAAGTAATGGTTTACCCGAAAGTTAACCCTTACAGTGGATAAAGTTTGTAATTGTATCGTAAATAACCAATGATAGCGGTCTGTTTAGCACTCAGATCAACAATTAACTGACTAGATACACAGTGGCGTGTACTCCATAAATGCATATAAGCAGTGCATACCCTGCGCGTCCAGACAACCCAGACAATCGCACAATACAAATATTAAATGATTCCCACTTATTCGCCCATTTTCCTCAACAGATTCGTAACCATAGACAATCTAACAGTAATCGATTAGTCAAAAATGTAAATTATTTATGGTTTTTGCGATTAGTGTCACTTACTATACATACCCTACTCATCATCTCTGTGCACACTACTGTGGATACACAATCACGAAGATACATCAACTAAAAAATGTCCGAGCCCCATGACACATACGTAGTCATTGTTATATTAGAACGTAAAATGATTCATTTAATTTTTTACTTTAACGCGTCAAAGAAAGAGTATTAAATCAAAATTACGAGCACACTACTATGTCATTATGACATGTAGTAAGCGACTTGATTATGAATGAAAATTCTGCACAACTGACGCGATGGGCAGACCTTTGCCGTGGACACTTTTTGAGTGAGATTGTGCATCTTTGGTGCATCTAATTAGTTTATTGTTATAAGGCTTAACAAAACGTATAAACTATTAATAAATAAATATAAGTACTATTAATAAATAAATAAATATCCACTGACATTCACACAGTGCCATCTAGCCCCAAGTTAAGCGTGAAGCCTGTATTATGGGTACTAAACAACGGATAAACATACTTATATACATTTTTTTTTGTAAATACATACATATTATACATAGAAAACACCCTATTGAAATTTTACCAGTTAAAACAAAACGCTTCAAAAAAGGTTTATTTGTTTAATAAGTTTAATAACACAATTAAATAAACAATTTGACCGGATTCAACTAAATGTCGACTGAGAGTGTCGTGGTTCATTGGTGTGGCCTACAAATCTGGAGGATGCAGGTTCTAATCCCACCACGTACTTATGTATTTTCGAATTTTGGAAATTCTATGTACGTTTATCGACGCTCTTACGGTGAAGGAAAACATCGTGTGGAAACCGGCGCACACCTGCGAAGAGATTCAAAGGTTATGCGTGAAGTCGACCAATCCGCAATCGGCCCACGTGGACGAGTAAAGCATATACACCTAGGTATGGGTAAGCTAGTGCCCCTCAGAGGGGTTAATTTAATGAGCTGCTGATGATGATGAAAATAGAATAAAAACTAGTAATATTTACCCAATTTATATATTTATAGTACGTACAAAACATTCTTGTACTAGTACCTAAACCATTCCGTTCTGTCGTATAGGTACTTTTCTGTATATATACATACCTAAAGCAATCAGGAACAAAATAAAATAGAAATATGTTTTCGCTATAGGCGATGCCAAATCATAACTCATATTGAATACTCAGATGATATTGAATGCGGAAACTCCGAAGTTTATATTTGGTTCGGCTCGAACTATCAAAGTAACACCGAGTCAGGATATGGAATAACTTCATAGGGGATAAATCAACACCACTTTGTTGACTTGTTAGATATGAACACACTAAAAAGATATGAATAAATCTTAGATAAACATTTAACTAACTTGACTCGGTACTGAGTCGTCTAGGTAGATTCCACCTCAGTGCTAGACATCGTCCTGTGAAATAGAAGTGTTTTGTTTCGGGTAGCTAGTTTACCGTGTATAAGTGACTTAACATCTGTTGTCTCGGGTGGCGGGCGCAGTGCGGCATTGGTGGAGAATAATAATTGTTTATCAGTTGTTGGTCTCATTCAATTCCGCTCTGTCATGGTCACGCGTAACACTTACCATCAGGTGAGCGTTCTGACCGTCCTGTATACTTTGTAACATAAAAAATGCACAATCTTACTCAAAAAGTGTCTGCGGTAAGAGTCTTCCCTTCGCGTCTGTTGGGCAGAATTTTCATTCATAATCACGTTCATTCATGTCTAAATGGCATAGTCGTGCTCGTACTTTTGATTGTGTACTCTCTTTATGATTTAGCTAAAAATTTTACGTTCTAAATATAACAAAAACTTTTTTATGTTATAAGTAAACAGAACGGTTAGGACACTCACTTGATGGTAAGTGATACGCCTGACCATGACAGACCGGCATTGAAGGAGACAAACATCTGATAGGCAACAGGCATGATCCATCTTCGGCCGCATCATCACTTACCATCAGGTGAGATGGCGGTCAAATGTCTGCCTATAAAGGATAAAAAAAAAAAGATAAGCAGTTATTATTACCATCAATGCCGCTTTGCGCCCGACACCAGTGATGACCGATGTTAGATCTCTTATACTCAGTACCTTTATCCCGAAACACCAAAGTGCATAATACTCCTGTTTCACGGGACGATATCTGTCACTGCGGTGGTACCTACCTAGATGACTCAGTATCAAGTCTACCACATATTAAGTAACCATACGTATGTGTCATGGCGCTCAGTCATTATTGGGGTTCCGTAGCCAAATGGCAAAAAATGGAACCCTTATAGATTCGTCAAGTGTGTCTGTCTGTCCGTCCATACGCCTGTATGTCACACCCTTTTCTCTCCGAGACTATACGCACCACACTATTCAAACTTTGTATGTATATGTATTCTGTAAACCGCTATTAGGTTTTGACAAAAAACTTGAAAAAATTATATTACATTGAACTGAAACTTTAATTATTATTTTTTCATTTGCTTGACGTTTCTTCGTGATTGTGCATTTAGTTAGTTTATTCTTGATCTATGGAATAAAATCAAAAACTGTCGTACCGATGATGATGATGATAACTAATTAATTTTCCTTGTGACTTACGTTTTTAAGTTAAGGACAATTCATAATCGTTCATAGTCGTTTTCTTTAACATTTAAAACACATAAATTTTCCATTATGCAATTCGGTCGGTAAAGCGTCGGTGGCTCAATGGTGTGGACTTTCGCCCTCCCAGCGGGAGGGCTGAGGTTCAAATCCCGCCACGCACAAACGTGTTTTCGAATTTTAGGAAATTATATGCACGTTATCCGACGCTCTTACGGTGAAGGAAAACATCGTGAGGAAACCTTCATGCACGCCTGCGATAAGATTCAAAGGTTGTGTGTGAAGTCGTCCAATCCGCACTGGACCCGCGTGGAGGACTAAGGCCTTATCACCCTATACGGGTAGGCTCGTGCCCCTCGGTAGGGACGTCTAATGAGCTGATGATGATGATGATGCAATTTTAAACTTAATTTTTTTTAGCTAAACGTTTTAACTGCTAAACCATTGTAATATTAGAAACTCAGCTTTAAAACAGTTATGCTTCATCAAAGCTGCGTTCGAGTACTAAGGATGAAGCAAAGCAATTAATAGAGAAAAATCAAAATGGTTTCCACTTACGCCTGTGAATTGTGCGACAGTGTGAGTACCGTCACTTTTTTACCACTCAGCCTATTAATCATTTTGTTCCAATATATCGCGAATCTTGTGTTTGTCGAAGGCTGGTATAAAGTTGTGATTTATCGTTATTGAAAATGAGAACGCGGCCTTAACATACCAGGCGCGCGGTACCATATGCGTGACTTAGCATTTTTATTATTTAAATTTTTCATTAGACATTTAACTGCTCAAACATATACGCAACTACTTTTACATGGTTTACACAAACGCCCTCACACACACCATCCACACACATACACAAACGCACGCACACACCCACATTCCTTACTATTTTTTTTGTTTGTTAATATCCCAAATTATTTTTTTTATTATTATCTTTTATCATACTTTTGTTTTTTTTTTTGAGATTTATATATGACTAAATGTTAAAATTATGTAGCCCTCATGACCTATTTTTCGTTTAACACCTAAAGAGAAAAAGGGAGTGGCTGTAAATCAGCGCTGTCTGAGATTCCTGGTCGCAGATGAGCATACGCTGAGCTGCTTCCTGTTGTTGATCTTGTTACTGCATTATTTGTACAAAATGTGATATGTATATTTTTGTGGACAACAATAAACACAATTTATTATTATTATTAACAGAAAACATCACCATTTAAAAACTATTATTAACTGAAATAATAACATCCTACTCGTATATATATTTATTTAAATTATATTACTCCTTTGTTATTACCAAAATTGTTAGCCTCCGCTGCAACAGAACGCTACTCGTTAAATGTCCCCACAGAGGGTATAATCCCCGTAAAGGGTGTATAGGCCTTACGTCACGTAGGCCCAGTGCGGATTGGCCGACTTCGCGCGCAACCTTTGAATCGCTTCGCAGGCGTGCGCAGATTTCCTTGCGATGTTATCCTTCAGCCTTCACCGCAAGAGCGTCGGATCACTTACATATAATTTCGAAAATTCGAAAACATATTGTACGTGGCTGGATTTGAACCTGCGCGCCCTCCGGATTGGAAGGCAACAGTCCACACCATTGCGCCATCATCGTTGAGCAGATGGCTCATCTGATGGTAAATGAAGCCGTCGCCCATGTACACTTGCAATACCAGAGGGCGAAGAAATGCGTTGCCGGCCTTTAAAGTGGGAATACGCTCTCTTATTGAAGGTCGCTAGGTCGTATCGCTCAGGGAATAATACAGATGTCTGCCACATGAAATTCTCGCAAGTCTGCTTCCTCTGTATCTCTACATCGGTATCTGGACCTTCCAACGGAGCCCTAATTCCGCTAATGATATAATGCGCGAATTCTAAGTGGTTATATAAACCATTATGTCAACTATGAAACAAACGTCAAATAAATAGTAGAATACCAATTTCAATTTCTACAAACAATGGAGACACAATAATTATTCCTTGACATAGTTTACGTTCATTGACAGTAGCTATTGAGGCACAATAAAGATAGAATGAGCGCATTTTAAAATTAGTGGTATTCGCTTGGAATCTTAAGATTTATTTTCTTGGCGGTCAGAAACTCGTTTATCCTATTTATTATATAAGACTATTTAAATATTATTGTATCTTTGCAGAGCTACAACTACCCTTTGGAGATTTCGCGATATTTGGTCCAGGAGATCGACTACATACCCTGGGCGGCAGCTAATGCCGCATTCAACTACTTGGACATCGTGCTTGCCGGTACTAATGTCTACGATTTGTGGCAGGTAATTTTCAAATGCATTTTACTCATTAAAAAACTATCCCCTGTACTCTCTTTGTAAATTGGTAACTAGTAGTAGTAAAAACTTAATGAAATGAAATGAAATGAAATGAAATGCCATTTATTCGCTATAAATCATAGGTACACGAGGTTTTATACAAATATTACATTCCGC
>PQWD01014675.1:0-78936 GCA_019425675.1 Leucinodes orbonalis | reverse complement strand
ATTAAAACATAGGTAAAGGTTTTTAAAATCAATCGGGTATATTATTCGATGATGTAATTTAGTATTTATAAAGAAGTTTCATGTTTCGTACAGCACATGTATGGGGTAGACTCTTTCATGCTATCTCACGAAAAGCTCAGGCGAAAGAATAATAATATTTTTCGTAATATTTTTTTTATGAAATAGGCTAGGAAAGCAGCAGACAAGTGGTGTTAATTGGAATTTGTCGCCTATAATACCTAAACAATTATCATCAGCATTATACGTCACACGAGGGGCACGAGCCTTCGCGTAACGGGTGTATGGGCCTTAGTCGTCCACGCGGGCTAAGTACGTATTCGACTACTTCACGCATAACCTTTGAATCTGTTTGTAGGCATTCGCAGGTTTTCTCACGATGTCTTTCTTCACCGTAAGAGCGTCGGTTAAACGTAGGTACATATTATTACGATTTAAAAATATATTACTGCACCCTCCAGATCGGAAGGCAACAGTCCTCACCAATGAGCCACCGACGCTCCGTGAGGTTATTATGGTTCTTATATGCTGCTAGTTAACTATTACTTTTTTTTATTCATGATGGCTTGCTCTTGAGCACAGACTATCCAAATGGAGGAGACGTGCTCAAGATGAAGCAAGCTTGCCCAGAAAAAGCTTATTCACTCGTGTTTTGAATACCACGGGGTTGTATGTGGCCGGAAAAACAGACGCAGGCATTCATTCCATTCATTTGTAGTACGCATAATGAAAGTAGACGCAAAACGCTTAGTCTGAATACGGGGAACGTCAAGTACAAATGGATGAAAATATAATTACTGCTGGAGAAACAAATCTTTTGCGCTAAGTTTAGGTAGCATATGCCATACCACGACTTATTAGCTTTTCATCGGCTTGTGAAGTGATTAAATGCTAGCCTACAAATGAATCACGACTCTATCACGGTGAGGTCATCGTAATTAAGGTAATTCTAAGGCTCACATTAAATACCATTGGTCTGGTTTTGTTTTCTATTACTCGTGTAATTATCTATTTGTTGTTGTTGTCTATTACAAAATGTTGATATTTCAGACACCTCGACTCGGGGTGAATTTTGCTGAACAAGGTCGCCAGAATTCGGTTTCTGATGCCTAGGGTATTAGGTTTATCCGTTGTTTAGTTAATATTATAGTACAGCTTTTTCTTCAATTAGGTATCGATGGCTATGTATTTTTGTAGATATATTTAAAAAAAATTCTATGTGGTAGACTCGGTCCTGAGCAGTCTAGATAGGTACCAGCGCTGCGCTATATCGTTTATTTACTTTATGGTGTGCAACCAAAAAGTAATATAACGATATTTATATAACGCTGTGTTTCGCGATGCGTGCATTGTAGCTCGTTATATTACCGGGTATAAGAGACCTAACATCGTCGTCTCGGGTGACGGGCGTAGAGCAATGTTGACAGAAAAATAATGAATACCTACTGTTATTAATTTCCGTCAACACTGCTTCTGTCGCGGTCAGGTGTATCACTAACACTAGATGAGCACACTCATTAGGGATCCAAGCAACTTAACCTGCCGAATCACAAACAAGTTCTGGCGAACGGCCCACATGGGAAATTACGGTTTTAAAAACGTCACTGGTGTAAGTCATTTAGAGACAGAGGAAGTCTTTTTTACACCGAAAGAGTCATAACTTCCTAAATGCAGGTAAATTTATTGAATGTTTATTGTTTCGAATGATGAAAATATAGAGAGATCTTATTTCTTGACCATAACTTCGTTCTTTAGCTGTGAAAAGGTATTTGATATGCCGAGGGCACTGACATAAACTAATGAAGCTCTAGCAAGCTAGGCTAGCTACCATTTTTTTTATATTTGATTAAATACACAAGGACCTCAGAAAGATTGGGTGTCACCGTGTGAGCCAATGCGGATTGGTGGGTGTTGACGGCTGCATTTCAGCGGTATGTATGTCTTAAACTTTATAATTAGTTTTTCAATATATTTATTTGAAAAAGCCCTTAACTGACATCCTCACTAGATTATGTAAGTGTACTCTGAAACCGATCGTATCATCATTTGGGGTACTTAAGTTGCTTGATCGAATCATTAAGTACATTATTTTTAATTTGATTTCGTACTGCTAGTGAGCTGTATTACCTAGTTCTAGACTTACGGACTGATAATGTACCTTTATACTACAACCCTGATGAGATTGAAAAAATCCAAAATGGTAAACAATAAACTAGTTACATACCCTTTGTTATTTTGCACTCGAATATAACTCTACATGAACTGAATCACAAAAGATCATATCATATTGAGATTTTGATTAATTGAGCCTGTATTCAATACATGGTATGATTGATGAATTAGTGTTATATCATTGCACGTAGCCTCATAGGTAATTACAGAAGATTGAATAATCTAGAAGGATAAAGTATTTAAAACATCGATTGGTTATTTCTTTCCTATTTTTTCACACTTATAACTGGTGTCTTTAGATTTTTGTTGGAATTTTGGGACCATCTACATCGACAATGTATACATATATCCAACATTATATGGCTATATAACCTAACATTCCAAATTGCAAAGCCTATCGCACCGCCGTAAAGTGACATGTTTGTCGGTCTTTTACAGGCTCTACTTTGGTGAGTGTTCTTCCGAGCTCCATGCACTGATCCCATCGTCTCCCTTTCACCACAAGTCATTAAGGCGCACTGCAATTTTCATCCGTTTGTTGTTCATGTTCCCCGTATTCGGACTTAGCGTTTTGCGTCTACTTTCATTATGCATACTGCAAATGAATAGAATGAACTGCCTACGTCCGTGTTTCCGGCCACATACAACCCCGTGATTCAAAAAACGAGTGAATAGGCTTTTTCTGGGCAAGCTCGCTCCATCTTAGAGCACGTTTCTTTCTTTAGGATAGTCTGTGTTCATGAGCAAACCCATCATGAATAAAAAAAAACAATCCAGAAACTATTTGCTTTTGGTCGCAGATGGTCTTCACTGCTTCACCGGGTAGTGGCGGGTGCAGACAGCTCTCAGCCTAAATGAAGGCTAGGTTATATAAGCCTTGATTGTTACTGCTTTTAAGTATGAATGATATAGTTGTAATGATCAACATCATCTCAATATACATGTATTCAAAATTTCAAATAAATCTTTTATGATAGTTCAAAAAATCTTTTATAATAAATGCAACTTGATGAATCGATAGGACCTAAAGGTCAAGTGAAGGTAAAAAAAGCAATGCTGAAATTGAGCTTGTGGCCCGCTCAATATATTCCACCCGGAACATATTGAACGGACCAAAGTTTTCTAGACTGCATCGGCTTGAATAAGTAAAATTAAAGAGCCTGGACGGGCTGAACAGAACGTGTCTCGACCAACCGGGACCTATGGGTCATCATAGGTACGAGTATAGTAGGATTCAATACAAAAAAGAAATTCCTAATTCACAAGCTAGAGCAGGAAGTAAATAAAAGTTTTATATCGTAGGTTAGCAAACGTTTCGATTTTTTTTTATGCAGCTTTTATTGTTTAATATAGTACCTATGTATCTTACCCAAGTATCATGCACGATTTTTATTTGTAAGTATTTATAACTTTTAGTTGGTGTATTATGGCCTGTACCTGTCAAAACGTCTGTTCCGATTATGACAATATGAATAGAACACCTACACGCATATCATATACATGACATGCCATCTTGACCTCGACGGAATTAATGCAGAGAAGAGGTTCCGGGATCGTTTTGACTTAATTTCAGTTTCAACACATAAGTACTATATCTATTTTTGTAATTAGGCGTAACTCACAACACACAATACATGAATCTATTGTATACGCGCGTGTTACGTTTGAGCGGAAAATGGTAATATATGTAGTCTACTGCCCGTGGTCTAGTGTGCCCGTGGCACAGCTGCGTGACCGAAATAATTGCGTTCTGCGATTTTTCCTAGTTTGGTAAAGACATTGCAGGCTGAATCGGAATCGTGCTTCGGATAATATAGAAATTTCAGAAATAAGCAATGAAGATTTCGGATACTTGGTGGCTTACATTTGTGTCGGCTCGATATACTTATCCTTCTGCGGCAGTAAAAAAATTAAATAACGTTTTTTTTAGCAAATATTATAAATATCCACTAAATGATTAGACAACTTGATGAGTTGTGGCTGCTAGCACAATGAACAGGTTAATTCAGTAACATTATTGTGTCACCATCCTGGTGTAATTTAAATCAACGTATTTCATAACTTCCGAAACAATTTAATTAAATACTTTTTCGTCACCTAAACCTCAATTTCCTGATAAATATTCATAGGCTTATAATACGTTCCCATGAAGCGTCTATTGTTAGCGGCACCCTCAGGCAGCCTTCCATACTAATTAGGCAGTGCGTCCAATAATTACAGAGGAGATAGCGAGTAATTATTATACATAATGTAATGATACGCGTGAATGCATAATTTCCACTCTTTTATGAACTCGCCGCTTTTGAAACTTACGGTCGGTACACACATAAGAACCTATACTTATGCATTAAACTTTTTAAGGCTGAGAGCCATCTGTGCTCGCTATTGGCCCGGTAAAGCTGACCACCAAAAAGGAGCAATCAGCGAAAACTTCATCCGAAAATAAGACAATCATTTTAATACATAATATGTACGATTTATCGCTGACTACACATTTTTTAAGTTTCGATGGGCCTTGTCTTGGAACGGACTATGCAACAATGCTGTGTACATCCAACCATCCTGTCCGTAGTCGCCATCAGCACGATGCTGGCGCGCACTTGCATCGCCTCCGTCGGCATGGTTTAAGAAACCCTTAGACTGACTCAACATTCACAAGGACTCTATGTTGAGCACCTTAAGCAAAATATCAGTATGGATGCATAATCCAACCATTAATTGGTGGGAATATGAATAAGCTCTTTATAACATTGAATAATGTGAACCATCTTTAAAATGTCGGAATCTACTACTACGAGGTAAATAGATTTTGCGGAAGATATCCTTGTCTTTCCTTTTTCCCATGCAGCGTCTTGAAAAACTTGGAGGCATCGTTTTATCATTTGGTTTTATATGATAAAATAAGACGAATTTATAAAATTTTGCGATTTATGAAATATATTTAATAAATACCTATCATCATCATCAGCTCATTAAACGTCCCCACCGAGGGGCACGAGCCTACCCGTATAGGGTGTATAGGCTTCAGTCGTCCACGCGGGCTCAGTCCGGATTGGACGACTTCACACACAACCTTCGAATCTCTTCGTGCGTGCATAAAAGTTTCCTCACGAAGTTTTCCTTCACATTTAGAGCGTCGGATAACGTACAAATATTTTCGAAAATTCGAAAACACATTGGTACGTGTCGGGATTTGAAGGAGGGCTTAGGGCGGTAGGAAGGCGACAGTCCACACCATTGAGCCACCGACGCTCATAAAAACACCTATCACTTTTATTTTTCATGGGAATCCAGCGAGTTAAAAGACTTTATTTTTTGTGTTTTGTGTATACTAAACTGCGTTCGGGCCTGAACGATTAAAGGGACAGTTTTAAAAACAATGCTTTCCCACAATTTTCTTACTCGGAAGTCTCTTTAAGCATAGCAATGCCTGTACCAGGAGACTCCGCTTCTTCGTACATTTACTTTTTACTATTCAATTACATGCAGTTAATAAAAGTTCCTATCGGTGTTTGTTTTAGCGGATAGTCTCAAACTCGCGTAATGTGAACGAAGCACTAAGCTTGGTAAAAGTTCACGCGTCGCTAATGTATTCCACGACTGCTGAGCTCATAGCCTTTAATAGAATACTCAATCGGCACAAATGTTCCGACGCATTATAGACATTAGACAACGGGGAAACTTAAACCGTACCCAGTCTGAGAGCTGTAGTGCTGACTTCATAATGAAAGGTGTGTCGCGAAGGAATTCGTTGGCTATGACTAGGAAACGTAATCTACTGTCGGCTGATCAAATTAAATTTATCAATTGATTGGCACTAAAACTGCGTTCAGACACGAACGATATCCTTATTGGCAGTTATTTATGGGTTCGATTATATTTCATAGGAATTTTAGAAATTCTTAAGAATCATAATTATGCCTAACTATAATCCTTGCTTTAGGTATAATCATCATATTCTAAGGTTATTTTTCCATTTCAACTCCATGGATGTCTCTAGATAACCTTACCAACTCATAGGTCTGCGGTTTCATATAAATATAATTCGCTTTTTCCCACGGTTTCGCTCGCGATAAGAAGTTTTTTTTCATCCCTCATTTTATCGCTTTAGGGATGGAATTTATCAAAATGCTTTCTTAGGAAATGCCTACGTCATAGTAGCTCTATGCATGCAAAGTACCAACCGATCTGGTTTAAAATTGATAAAGTTTCATACAAACTTTTCCCCTGTATTATCCCTTTGGGGATAAATTTTATCAAAATTTATACTATCTTAAAATGGTAGTCGTTAACACCCACCAATTTTCACTGGACCGAGCGTGGTTGGTTATGGTCCAAACTCCCCATAGTCCTGCAGTGGGACGTTATAGGCCAATTATGATGATGATTAGATGTAAAGGCCACATACTTTGTTTGTCTTTTGTTTAAATACATGAATACCAAAACAATTAAGGTTGATGAGTTCTTAAATTTCAGTGTTAAGAATGTGTCCTGACCATAGATATAAAATTAGAGCGCTATATCGTATATCTATGGTCCTGACGATATAATTCACTCAAAATCCATTGATTATTATTCGCTTAACATTTTACAAGTCGCATAAGCTAAGTGTGGGCAAGTCAGTGAGCTTGCTAATATTTTATATTTATTTGAAATAGGTCAATTCTTTCTTTATCAAATAAACTGGGGCGGGTTTCAAATAACTTTTCGAGGAACTGAAACACCGGCTGCCAAGAACTCGCCGCGCCCATTGCCACTGCCAACCAATGTTCTGTCAATGCCCTAATCGACCATGAAATCTATGCTGGGTTTATTTAACATCCATATTTATTTTAGAATAAACATTAAGATAGCCGGCAAGTAAGCGCATTTTATTGTGGTTGGTAAGAATAAAAAAAAATACTCAAAACTGGAGCTATGACCTCAATGAATCTCACTTTAAATATTTTTTTTCTAAATTAATTTACCCTTATGACGTCGAAAAGTGTAGGCTAAAATAACTACTTAAATTGAAATTGGGATCCCACATTACTGTTCTGATTTAAGAGTATGATCATTAGTAGCTTTAATGTGAGTAAATTCCTGTTTGACCAATGTCTTTTTCTATGATTAAGAGAGAAGGTTTTAAGTTACATCATTAAAACCTTCTCTCTTCAAACTGTCGCAGTCCACTGTTGGACATAGGTCACCCCCATTTTCCACCATACCGCCTTCATTTCGCGCTTTGATCTACATAATTATTTACCGGGAAATAACATAGTTATTAATAACGTCGTTGTTCATAGTTTTATAATGACAAAAAATATATAAGAAGTACTGAGATATTCGAAACTATTAATTATAATAGTTCGACAAGTCTCATTGTACCATAGTCTATGGACACAAGCATGCCTTTGCCACTATCGACATCAACCGATCGTAGATCCAGTGGTGTGCACTCCATATATGTAAATAAACAGTGCATATCCTGTGCGTCTAGGAAAACCCGGAAAATCGCCAACATATCAAAAGATTCCTACTAATTCGCCTATTTTCCTCGAGAGCCTGCCGTATAAAAGTCCTATGCATCTCATAATATACATAAACAATTTTTTGAATATAGTCTCACAAACTATAGAACTCGACACCCCTAAAAATGCCTATTTTGCCCGCATGCAAAATTATGATCTCACTTCCGGTTGTAATTCCAGACATTGTTAATATAGGTCATAAAAAAAAATAACGTGATAATAAAGTATTCGATGAGTAGAATTGAGTTTTTAGTCATTTCTATATTGAGCTACGATATTATCGATACTGTTGATAGTATTGCAGTGTATCAATACTTTTGCGTTAAACTATAGGTAACTATAGGTATAGATGATTTTCAAGGTCAACTATCGATAGTCCAACTATTGATAGTTTGGCAACACTTACCGCCATGCTGTGAACTGGAGGCCCTAGTATTAGTAGTCAACGTGGGGGTTGCATGTCCAAATTCGTTGCGTGCTAGGCTAGTAAGCTGATGACTATAGTACTATCCAGTATACAAGATGGCGCTGTTGGATATTTTAGATGCTCGCCTTCTACACCGCCCTCGGGAAGAATAGATAGGTAGTGGTGGTGATACTGGTGATTCTAATCTGTCTTTACCGCACAGCAATCGTAAGTATTTGTAAGGTTAGTTTACAACAGAAATAAAACCTATACTTGTGAGGCAAAAAAAACTATCTAAGTGTCTACGATAAGTGTTTTCCACGTTTTTTTTGTAAATTTAGAAATAAAGGGACATTTTCCAACAGATGACTTATACATATATATAGGCCTTTTGGCAGTGTTCAAGTTTCAATCATTCGTCTCAAGTGAGTTCGTGTGAGTCCGTGCGGGCCTGGCAACTTTTGGGTGCCAGGCCCTCTGGGAGCTAGGCTCGCACCTTGCTACTACTGCAAATCAGGACATAGGTACAAAACAAATCACCAAATCCACCATTTAAAAATACAAAATTTTTGGACATCAATATAAGATTGAGGATACTAAACTTGGCTAAATCACTTGATAATAACGACACTCGTTCGTGCTCTGGATCAGCATTATTGTGTCGGGTCTGAAATCCCTCATCGGCAACTGGTGACTGTAGCCTGAATCGTTCAAACTAAATTTCGTTGTTAGATTTTATGGTAATGTACATCATACATATTTTTCGATTTTATCAAACCGAAAGTTTAGAAATTAAAGGGGGGCACAATTTTTTAACTTTGGAAGTGTCTCTCGCGCAAACAATGGAATTTATAAAAAATGATATTAGTACCTCGATATCATTTTTTAGGCTCTACGCATTGATACCCCACAGAGGGGGGGGAATTTTTTGAGTTTCAGTTCAATGTATGGGGAACGCCAAATTATATTATTATTTTTTCAAGATTCTTGTCAAAACCTAATAGCGGTTTACGTAATACATACTCACAAAGTATTAATAGTGTTGTGCTTATAGTTTTGGAGAAAAAAGGGGTTGTATTATTCAGACGGACGCACAAACAGACAGACTCGGCGAATCTATGAGGGTTCCGTTTTTTGCCATTTGGCTACGGAACCCTAAAAAGTAGTTAAATTTGTATAACAAGGTGGCGACAACTGTTGTATTTTGTCAAAGTTAATAAGCCAATGCAGTGCCAATACAGTGTAATTATCCGTATAATTTTGCTGAATACCTTATATACAAGAGACAATTACATTTTCTTTTAGAGTATTAATTTTCAGATTTGATTAATAAACAAATATAATTTTTTTTCAACATCAAAATAACGCGCTAATCCTCAATCTATGGACGGCATAATAGTGAACGCTCACTGACATTGACAGATTACTGACAGTTCACATGATAAACATTTCAAATTATGCTCTATTTATAGTTTTTTCCCACGTTTTACATTCGCATTAAAAGCTATAACTTAATTTGAACGATCATATTACGGTATTAAATTTCTACTATTTATGATGGGTCGCAAATCACAATCTAAACATACTTCTAAAAAGAGTTCTGGCAAGGAAAATAACAGGGTCATACAGAAACGAAAGGAACTCTCGATTCTTGTAGATAAAGTACTACGATTAACCAGTATATTTCTGGTTCCCTGCAATGTCACCAAACGATGGGAACACCATCTAGAAATCCATGAAGTTCTCAAAGAAATCAACCATGTTGAGTCAGTTTACAAAGGTAAAAGTAAACCAAGCCAGCGACAAGCAAACATTGAAAAATACTTGAAATGGCTACAGGAAAATGGAGCACAATTTGAAGGTAAATTCTAGAATATTTATTCAAGAATTGTGTTTTTAATCTGTGTATTCAGTGAATAAAAAATCTGTATTTCAGGTATTGAAATAAGTGAATTTGAAGGGTTCGATCTCGGCTTAAAAGCATTGAACGAGTTCAAAGAAGATTCTTTACTCCTTACTGTGCCTAGCAAAATTATGATGACCGAAAAAAATGCTCATGATTCTGACTTAGCAGCCTTCATTAAAGTGGATCCTTTACTACAAAACATGCCAAATATTACACTTGCCTTATTTCTACTCTTGGAAAAAAGTGATACAGGTAAATGTTTTTCCCTAATCAGCACAAAACCTTTTTTAAGATAGCCTTTTTTAAACAATTGATTTAAGTCGGTCTAATTATTTTGAAGGAACTTCAGACTATCTTTGCCAGTAAGCAAGTGATTTGAACCTAAGGTTACATAAATGTTTTTTTCTTTTTGAATATATTGATCACGGAAATATGAATTATTGTATGGGGTCTTAGGTCAACTATGTCCCTTACATTAATTCATATTTCCGTGATCAATATTTTATTCCTAAATAAAAAAACCAAACCAATGACACTCAATATGTATGTGCACTCAATATTTAATCTGCAAAGATATTGAATACAGAACTCTCTAGCTGTCAAACACTATGCAACTCGTAAAACAAAAATTCAATATCAAATAAGCTTTTGTTGTCTGCATTGAGTGCAAGTAATTTTTTTATGTACCACCAATAATGCATTTGTTTTTCTAATTTATATTACAGAATCATTTTGGAAGCCATATATTGATATTTTGCCAGAAAAATATTCAACAATTTTATACTTTAGCTTAGAAGAATTATCAGCTCTGAAGGTAAACACTCATTAAAGCCTGCTTAAGCATAACTAATAATAATAACACAGCTTTTATGTGTCTTTTACTTTATATAAATATTTATTAGCAAATCCTTTCTTATGTAGCCCTGATTTACACTTTTTAAATGCTTATTATAATATTTCCAGCCATCTCCAGTTTTTGAGTCTTCCTTAAAACTCTACAGGAGTATTGTGAGGCAGTATGCATACATCTTTAATAGAATTCACACATTGAATTTGCCAGTTATGAAGAAGTTACAAGATATTTTCTCATTCGAAAACTACAGGTAAGTGAAAAGAATATTTTTTTACTTATCTATTTTTATTTTCAGTTTTACTAGAACAAAACAAGTAAGGAATATGATGCCTAAAATTAACATTGCACATGCCACTTAAGTAATACTGTAGAAATGTATTTTAAATAAATAAATCATAATGTGCTCTTTTACTTTACAAGCAAAAGGTATTCTGTATTATATTAGACACAGGAGCTACAAAATATGCATTATAAAGTAGCTTATTATGAATTAATATCTCTACACACTTAAAACAATCAGGTCACTACTTAAATATATAAAAGGTCTTTTTTATATTAAATTATGCATAGCAACAACTTGCGAACTACAAAGTTTGCCTGTTGTACATGAAAAAACTTTTAAAATGTAACTGTTAGATTTTTATCCTAAAAATATAACAAATTCATACTTACTTCTCAGTCTAATTACTTACTTACAATTATCATAATTTTTATTGTCCTATAATATAAGATTTATTGAAATGGTTTCCTTAATGTGTCCCACATGTATTCTGGTGAATCTTTACCATTTTGTGATTCTAATGTGCTCATTGTGTATATATTTGAAGTTGGCAGCATAGGACTTATGCTTCTACTACTGCAATTCTTTTTTACTTTCCGATTTTCAAATACCGGTGTTGGAATTCTTTCGTCACAATAAGCTTTTTTGTGGCTCATACTTCTTTGTTGCTTCCATTTTAGCGCCGCATATGTAAGCAAAAATAATATCATAGCCAGTCCAACAATACTTGCTGTAGCTACTGTGACCGATTTTGCGCTATTATGGGATTTATTTAGAATACCAGGCTCTGATTGTATTTCAGTTCTATCTAATGTTCTAAACTCTAATTTTTCCTCTGAACCTAACACAGAATTGTTGTCCAATTCGTTAAGATGCTGTAAATCTTCAAGAACAATTAAACCATCACCATCAAGATCTTCCTCTAATGTTATTTTCTTGAATGTGTCAGAGGATGCAATATCTGAAAATACACAATGAAAAAAAATTATATTTTTTAACACAACAAAACAATTAGACATTCAAAATTAATTGGTACATAATTTTACGACCTTATGTAAACTGTAAGAATATTATATTCAACAAATTTAGTACACCAAAAATCACATTTGGTCCTTTCTGTTTAACCGCACCACTTATATATCTTTCTGCACGACCTTAGGTTAACTGGTAGAGAATGCCATTCGGCATTAAGTTCGCCTTTGTACACTATTTTATGTGCAATAAAGTTTTTAAATAAAAAATTATCATTATTTCAGTAGCATTGTTACCATTGGATGAACTACTCTTCATTTATATCTATAATCATTAATCAGAACTATTATAATATCAGCACAAGAGTTTTACTTACCTTTTGAAAGGTTTTCATCTGGTTTTGTTTCGGTTTTCTGATTTTTTCGAATCATCGAGAATATTTCGTTCCAACTAATCATATCGTCATCTTCAGTTAACGTACGACTTTCCCTGGTGTCGTCATGGTCTGTTGTATTCACAGCTATAATAGTTGATTTGTATGGTGTCCCATTTGAATCTTTTTGTAACAGTTCGTCTTTGTTACGCGCCCCAGTGTTTTTTGTGATGTTGTTAAATAGTGACATAATACCCATGTTTTCTGCATTTTCATTCACATTTACCGAAAGCCATTATTACAGGAATATTAATATGGTTAGTTAAAATAGGATCAACTGTTGTCGCTTTATTTGCTGGATCATGTAAATTTGCTTCAAGTAGTGCTCTGAGCGGATAAGTTTCTTTTGAAATCGGTTCTATTAAAGACTTGGATAGGAATGGCTCTGGCGGGTTAGGTTCCCGTGAAGCATTATGAAATATATCTGCCAAATGAACTTGGCTAGACCCACGTTCACGATGGTCTAATAATTCACTTAATGTCATATTTCTTTCCCTCAATATTTTAGAAAGTTTCGCGCTACCTGAAATATTATTTTTGAACATTATTTTATTTCTGTATGTTAAAAGTAATTCACAAGGGTTGTAATTAATAACAGTTCGTAAGGATTAAATAAATAGTGTTTTTTTTGTCAGTGTTAACAGTCTAGCAGACAAACCCGTGATGTTCCCCGTAAGTTGGAATTCCTTTAAGACACCTGTGGTCCGATGAAGGGATTACACTGCAATAAACCAGGTTCCTAAAACCGAGCTATATTGAAAGCATATGGAATTGTTCTTTTTTACACTAGACTGTTCCGAAAATGATTTGCAATTAAACACTTCTGATTCAATCGATTGAACTAAAATGGTTTACTTACTTGTGTGTCGTTCAGTATTTCCTCAATTTCTATTTGGCAGTCTCCTCTGTGGATATTATTATCGGCATCCTTGTAACTGTTGCAGGTCTACCAGAGTTCCTTGTTATCGGAAGCCTTGTAGACCTCATGCTGCTTTTGCTCATCGACCTCGTGGTCAAAATCTTCCAATTCTGTCACGTTTCGGATTGTCTTCCGGAGTCGAAACTTTCGGAAGTTGAGTTTTGGCTATAAATTCAGAGGAAGAAACTAAATCTCCATGCTAGAAGATTTTTCGTAATATCGTTTTTGGGGCTTCAGTTGATGATTTTTGTATTTCATACGTTTTCTCTTAATCTATTATGATAGCTTGGCGCCGGAGCCCAAGCGGATTAACTGGTCTTTATTTTTGGCTTTCAGTGACATTGATTCCATTTCCGTTGCTAATATTTCAACTGATATCGTTGTCGTTTCAGCTTCTGTAATAATATTATCAGTTTCAGTCACAGTACTTTCAGTTGTGTATTGTCTTCCGAAATAGATTCTGTGATTCATTTCATCAAGTGTTAGTGTTGTTTCTTCAGGAATGGGAGTAGTGGTATTAAAATGTTTCTTGGCTCTTCTGACTTATTTGCATTATCATTAAAGGAATCATTTCTCTCCATTGTTTAGCTTTAGTAGCATTTTTCTACTATGATGATGTATCTTCTTGCACTGAGTGCTATTAAATCTCTACTAAGTTGACTCTTATACGTATTATTTACCGTAGCCTCATGCGTAGTTTTCTACGGATTTGCGCCTGGAAATCGAGGCCGAGCCATCATACCAGATGTTCTTTGTTCTAGTTTGGGTGTTATCGTCGTGTTTTCTTCTAACAAATTAGTTTTGAACATAGTGTTCCTTTCTGACTTATGACTGGTTTTTCAATTGCTTCCGATTTTTTTCATTCATCTCATCAATGCAGTTTCTACTTTGCTCACATTATGTGAATGTCGCTTGCTCGGATTTGTTATAAAATGTGTTGTGCTCAGCTACAAGTTCCATGTCTACCTTTCAGGCGTGTAGTAGACGCATCATCCTATTTCTTCTTTGTTTGCTTTATTAGTTATATTTTCTGACGAATATTTTTTTTCTCCCAAATTTGTTGTATCGTTCTTTTCTAACTTTTGCAAAGACTTTTCTGATTTCAGAACTGATATTGCATTTTCTTGCCATTAGTAAATCAGCTAAACTCAAATTATGTTGCTGTAAAATTTCGCTTAAAATGGTGCCATTCGATCGTTTAGAATATCTTTAACGTCAGAGGATCTAGGTCCACTTTCCTGTAATAGCAAATATAATATGATTATAACTATACGCGAAAATTATTTTAACAAAACTGAATTAGTTACTATATAAGAGCACAACATAGTATGTTAATGATTTCTACATAACTCTTAAATACTTCTATCTAAATTTGATTTAGTACGATAGCGCGTAACAGTAATTAATTTACGTACAATTACATCTTTATGTAATCCTTTATTTATGTAAACTTAGAGTATGATATAAGTCTCTGCCATTTGGGACAGGTAGTATTGCCAATAATTTTTCGTGACATTTTACTGATTCTTTAAACTTTACGTCAGTACTTATGAACGTTTTTCTGAAATCTATTGAATCGTCCATTTTATCTTGAGATTTAACTTCTTTTATGAGTTCTTTTATTGTAACAGTTTCTCGTTTTTATTTTTTTTCCATTTTGTTCAAAGGCTACATGATCACTTTTGAAGTCAAAATACTTATCTAGTTCAAGAAAAATGGATTTTCCCTAAAATAATATTACTATAATAATATATTCAAATAAAAATAAAATATTGTGTTAAAAATATAAAACTGCTCCATTTTACCTTAGCTTTGTCAGTGTTGATAAAAATATTTGGTGATTTATCTTGCACTTTAGTTCGTATCCCTTTGTCGTCGTACTCCTTAACCTCAAAATTGGTGTTTTCAGATGGACCCATGAGTTCCATAGAAAACTCTGAAAGAGATTTATCATCTTTTGCTGATATTTTTTTTCGGCGTTGTTCATTGTCTTTACTTAATACAAATCTTGGTCCTCCATTCTGAATATTTTCAGATTTTAATATGTATTGATCTTCTCCAAATGCTTTTGGTTGTCCAATATTGTCTTCATCAATATCAGTTTGTATTAGTGTTTCTGTATCTGTTTCATATGGTCTTTTATTTCTAGGAAGCCACCGAATTCGCTTAGTTGTGGCCATGTATCCAATGATGGTCTTTTTCTCTTTTGGTTACGTCTTCTTACAGATCTTTGTGCATTTTCAGATTCATCTCCCGAACGGTTTGGTTTAAGCTTCCTTCGACGTCTTCCAGATGAATCTGTTTCTATATAATGAGTATCATACTCTTCGTCTCCCTTGGGAGAATTTTCGGGTAGTGTGTACGGATCCTGGGCATTGTCCTCTTCAGATTCTGGTAAGGGGGGTCGCCGTTTACGTTTACGTCCCATTCTTCGACGCACTGGTGCTTCCTCCTTGGACTCTTTGTTCCATGTCGATGGTTCTTCGGGCTGTTGTATTATTGGCTCCGAGCGCACTATTCTCCAAGGCTGAAACACCAAATAGTGTCGTATTAGTTTAAATTAAATGATTTTTTAAAGAGTTTAAAGTTAACACAAATACACAGTAAATTTTTGTGTTGTGAGTTAGATAACTTTAAAAACTCAGTATTTTTTCTAATGAATTCAACTTGACAATCTAAATTAATTTAATCATCATCATCAGCTCATTATACGTCCCTACTGAGGGGCACGTCGTCCACGCGAGCCCAGTGCGGATTGGACGACTTCACGCACAATCTTTGAATCTCTTCGCAGACGTGCGTGAACGTTTCTTCACGATGTTTTCCTTCACCGTAAGAGTGTCGGATAACGTACATATAATTTCGAAAATTCCACCAAACCACAGTCCTCCCAGTAGGAGGGCAACAGTCCACACCTTAGCGTCACCGACGAATTAATTTAATACAGATGATATTCTTCGTAGTCTAATGAAATCCTGTTAAAAAAGAACCCGCATCTTTATGTATTAAATATTAAGACATAGTTTATGTAGTTATCATAGTTTATCATACCGACTTTGTGAGGCTACGTGTAATCTAAATATTACCTATAACTCAAAAACGATTTGCTGAAAAATTATGATTATGGTAATTTATATAAATTACATACAATTGCATACATTCATTTTCCTTGGTTTCCTCATCTCCGGTGCGTATTATTGAACCCTTATTTTAATCAAACCCTCTACAATGTACTTATAAATCGTAAATATTATACAAGTGTTGAGATAACTATTTCTAGATAAAAAGTTAATGCTAAGACCTCTAAATTGTTAACGCAGTTGGCAAAACTTGAAGGTAGTGCATAGATATTATTTGTGACGTCATGACGGCTATGATTATTCGTTGTTGCATAAATTGTCGTCTCTCATACTATGTGAACACTTACGTTTACTTAGCATCTTTCGAAAGGAAAACCTCATAGTTTACGTAAACTTTAAGACGCTACACGCTCCTTAAACCCCTTTATTGTTTGTTAATATTTGTTGTCGAAAAAATCTCTTGAGTCGCGTGTGAAATTATCAATGACAATTCAAAGAACACATATTTGGCAAAAACTATACAGCAATTAAGTTATAATTACTCGTGTAAGCATCAAGCAATTGACGCATGCTTGTAAGTCGCGATTAATCATGATACTTAAATAAATTCAATATTAACATAGATATTTTGTCAGTGAAAGTATAGGCTCTATGAGAAAATCGGAATATCTAGCGCAAAATGGAGGGGGTGTTGTTTGTTCAACGGTGGATTGCAAGAAATTTAAGAAAATAATGTCAATGTTAAGGCCATTAAGCTGTTACGGATCGTGATCCGGCGCTGTTTCAGTACGAGTCTCCAGATCCTCGTCCAGAGGTTGAATTGGAGTCCTCTCATAGATATTATGGTGTAATATACCTAAAAGTTAGGACATGAATATGTTTTATTCAAATAAACATTCTGCTGTTACCATAGGCTTTAAATATTATTTAGCATTAAGGATACCTGCTATTAACTTATCCAAATAATCAAGGTGCGAAGTGACAATCCAGAACCAAAATTAAAAAAATATCGTAAACCGACGTCTCTAATGAACCTGTTCAGATGTGCAATTTGTACTATTGGATTCTGAACCATATTAATTTTCAGAAATGACCTACATACATATTATTATAAGCTAAAGAGTTTGTTTGATTTATGTTTGTTTGAACGCGCTGATCTCAGGAACTACTAGTTGGAATTAAAAAAAAACTTTTCAGTTACAGCTACATATATAACCAGAGTAGCCAAAGAAGAATGTTTCAAAATCGGGGGGAATTTTTGATACTTTGAGCTTCCGCTGGTAAATGGTAAAGTTTCGCAAAAGTCATGTATGAGATTATTATTCCCCTTTAAAGGTCTGCAAAAAAATCCGCGAAGCATATGTCTTCTTTTAAGGTTAGCTCCTTATATAACATTATTTTTTTGCATAAAAAGATATCTGAAAATATTGCTTCATTTGCGAAGTGTTTGCATAAACATGAGAATCCTTATCCAAATAAATCCTTTATTATTACAAGTAAATATTTTTTTCTAAACAAATTTGCTCTTACATCATTCAACTTAAATTAATTCTTATGAGATATCGCCAGTTTTAACTCACCTATATAAACGAAGTAGCGGGGAAAGAAGAGCGTTAGGCCAAAGTAACTATTCCACGCGAACGAAGTTTTTTTTTTATAACATGGGAGTAATTAGGGAGGGCAAACGAGCATGCGGTTTCACCTGAAGGAAAGTTGTACCGCCGCCCATGGACATTGCAACAGCTCAGGTCACAGGGATGCGTTGCCGGCTCTTTATATAAGAATACGCTGTCTTTTTGAAGACGCCAGATCGTATCGTTCCGGAAACGTTTCCGATGGCAACTGATTCCACAAATTAATCGTACGCGGCAGAAAATGTCGGCCAAAACGAATTGTAGAAGACCTCCAAGTATCCAGATGGTGTGGGTGAAATCTGGAATTCTGCCTCGAAGTACGTAAGTGGAATTCAGCCGCAGGAACAAACCCAAGTCGCACGCAAAAGCTAGTCTTTAATAAAATCAATTATCGTATCGCACATTCGTCCATTCAATTAACCGCGGGCCCAATGCGTATTGTATAGGACTTTAAGGGGAGGAGGAAAACGTACATTCCGGAGAACGCAGGGACTTGATGTAATTATTGAAATATTTCTCTTTACTGAAGAGCTTTTCGAAATTCCTTAAAGTTTAAAACACACCAGCAGTCCATATAATAGATGCCAGTAGGTTTTTTTGGTAGTCTTTGTATCTATTAATTATGCCAACAAACTGAACAGTTTTTCATTTGTCTTCCAATAATTCACATTATACTTTTCCTATCGATCTGCTCCAATTATAATGAAAGTCAAACAACTACCGTTTACGGTCTTATGCTAGTACGTATAGTAGCTATATTATACTCGTATCTAAGAATGAAACTTGGTACGTATAAATGTGCACCAATCCATATAACCATAAAATATATTCTGTCGACAATCGCAGTGGCAATTACCAAGCCTAGGGTTGTCAACCATTTAATAATTGTTTTTTTATTGGCATACTTTACATTACATCAAATGTAATTAACATTCAGGTTATTTTTTTAGATACTGGCTTTTATAAATATTCACTGACAATTCTCACAGCGTTCTCTAGCCCCAAACTAAGCATTACCGCTGTAATATGACATGTAATATGATATTAATAACGGGTAAAATACTTATGTACTTTTTGTAATACATTGTGCATGTTATACATAGAAACCCCAGACATACTTAAAACACTTTCATGTATACAATGTTTGTACTGATCAGGAATAGAACGGACCCTTGGTATAATAACCGACGTCTCAACATTACGCCAGATTGGTCGTCAAAAACGATATTAAGAAATAATGTTTATACAATTTAATGAAAGGTTGTTTTTTATAACATAGTTTCATTAATATAAATAAATATCTTCTGATATTAACATAGTTTATTGTTGCAAATATCAATAAATAGTAATCATGCATTTGAAAGCACTTTCGTCTAACTATATTACTTGATATTATGTGGACGGTTGTCTACGTTAATTTATATAGTCACAGAGCAATAAAATGCAAAAGTATTGTGTAGATGATTTATGTCGAAATAAAAGGTGTCACAAGGTTGGGAAAAAGTGTAAATTAGGTAGTTTCATAAATAAAATCGGGGTTAAACTAGCGTTTCCTTTTCTCTACACTCCTAAGGCTGCTATTTGATTCCCGTGCAGTTTTATATCTCCAATAAATAAAATAGAGTACTTAACTCATAAAAAGTACATGGCGACTACCGTTAGGCGGCATTCTTTTAACATGACAGAATATATAAGTAACTTAGATTAAAATATATAAATTTTCGTGTATGCCTACTGTGATATCAAAGTGATGATATAAATCAATCAGCACATATTTCATAATAATAAATCATCTTTATAAAAGCATTGACATATTTATATATTGTGACACATTTACTAATATATTAGGCATGTAACACTATATAGTAACTGACAACCCTGAGGCATATGGCTTTGTAGCTCCTTATAGAGTAACCAGCGGACCTCAACCGAGCTGTTTGAGAGCCAGAGGCGGGGCACATGATTGATGTATGATGGACTTGGACGTGTTATAGCAAGATAAAATAAAGGTATATTAAAGCTTGAACTTGTGTAGTAACTGGCAGCTGGTAATTTCTACTGCTTTCGCAAAATATTTCTGTTTTTGAATGAACAAAGAAATTGAACGAGAGAATAATCAAAATGTTTTTTTTTTTATGTCTTACATCAAATCGTAGATTTTTTTTCTTTCTTCAGTACTACATACAGATACCCGCCACTAAGATTATTAAAATCCAAAAACCGAAGCTGATTTCCTTTTGCGCTAATTAAGAGTAAGTATGCAAAACGGTAACATCGCAAACATTCGATAATAACAAATTAAACATTGGTTATCTCACCAAAGAAAGCCGTTACGGCACCGATGTCATAACACAAAAGATGAAAGTTGAAAGCTGCGTCGATACCGGTCTGAACTTGAGGTTGCAGACACTACTTATGCTAATCACGCTTATGTTCAATATGGATACGGTAACTTAAGTATATGTTGATCGATTGGTCAAGAAATTGATTTTACAAATTATTTTAGCTTTTCCCTAGTGATCCCTGGATATTAAGAATTAGCTTTGCTAACTTTTGACGTAAAACGTCAACGGGTGTAGTCGTCCACGTGGGCCCAGTGCGGATTGTCTGATTTCACGCACAACCTTTTAATCACTTCATAGGCGTTCGGTGTTTTCCTTCACCGTAAAAGCGTCGGATAAAGGGACATAATTATAATTTCGTAAATTCTAAAAGTAATTGGTACCTGACAGGGACTGAACCTGCACCCTCCGGTTCGGAAGGCAACAGTCCACATCAATGAGCTACTGACACCCAAATATATCAATAAAAAATGTTAATAGTGTGAGCTCGTTACAGGGTCGAATGGATATTTTCTGCAACAACTGTATATATATATATATTATGAAGGGTTCGAAATTAGGTAGAGTTATTTCTGTACTTACCTACATCAAAATGAAATGGATTTGCCGAGATTTTAATGGCAAATCTCTTATGTGTCATAAATGATTGACCATTGACATAAAATTAGAAATGAACCTTAATATGGTCCTTAAAAATTGAAAAGATTGTTTTATACAGAAAATTTCAGGTTCTAATCTTTCATTAAAAATGATCTCAACCTTAGAAGCATAGTCACTTTATCCTTTTGCTGTATGAAATCAGTGAAAGTAAATACGTAAAAACACTACTTAATTTCGACCGATGGATCAATGTGATTTCTTGGTAATGCGGTATGCGATTGGCTTATAGCATCTTGTAATACAGGCCTTCGATACGTAGAACTATGTTACTTATCTATAGGTATTCTACTGCAAGTCAAGTAGCCAATTTAATGAGGACATGGGCCTATTATGGTTTGGTGAACGTAATTTTGAAGATAAAAATATGTGCTGTAATTTCTGCTAGAAAGGGCTTGATAAATAGGTCGTGGTTTTTAATATACACAGTATCTATACCTACGTATTATAAAAAGCCTAGTCCAGACAGGCATTGGATATTTATTGATTCAAATATATTAATATACGTGTTATAGGTTTATCTCTTGAATAGCTCTGCATATTATTTAACAACACAATAATTTGAATCCACTTTGTTTTAACTAGATTGTAAATGTGAGATAATGATATAGCTCGACATATACAATAATAATACGAATCTAAATAACGTATGAAACTTTGAAATATAAAATATCAATAGCATCCATGTAAGGATTTTTGCGTAGGTACTCAAGCAGAATAAAAATAAGAGAAACCTTAATTGACTAAAAATATAACCCGACTAAATAATAGGCACATTCATTCGCTTAAAATTAATAATATATTAAATACGTGAATACAACCGCAAAATTGGGGTGCCTTCGAAGCATAAAAGTGTAGTTTAAAAATCCGACAAGATCATGTAAGCACATGTAATGATGTAAACGATCATGAACCGGTCAGGCAAAACTAAAGAAAGACGTTCACGCTTATTAAACAACTTCTGTAGAACATTGTTACGTTAGTAAATCTAGTTATACTCACAGATAATAAACTTGTTAGCTTGACTTTTACACGCTTAACTTGGAAGGATTTGAATTGATTCGGCTTTTATAAAGGAATAAATTATGTGTTAGAAAAAATTGCACACGACTTTTTTTATACAAGGTTGTGGTTCCTCATCGGAAGACACTAACGAAGTTTTGGCACGGCACTTAACAAGCTAGAAAAAGTTATCTCTAATAGAAATCATTAAAGAAGTTAACCAACTCTTCCTAAAGTCAAATCTTCTAAATGCTATAACAGTATCACATGCGAATTACGCAATTTTGATGTTCAAATATAATCTATATTATTGTCATTTTAGCCAAGAGCGAACACAAGACACGCACGTAACGTCTATTTTATAAATGTTTGTTAAATTTTACATGTTATTAAAGTTAAATTGAAATTAAATCTCTTTTCTATTAATCAATGAAAATATATCTACAGCGATGATTTAACTAGAAAATGAGTACTTACCTATATTTCTCATATTATGTTATGAAATACAAAAAGCTATAATTAAATTATGGGCGCAGGTTGAAATCCCGCCACGTACCAATTGTTTTCGCATTTTCGAAATTATATTTACGTTATCTTATGCGCACGCCTGCGAAGAGATTCAAAAGTTGTGCGGGAAGTCGGCCAATTCGCACTGGGCCCGTGTGGCCGACTGAGGCCTATACACCCTATATGGGTAGGCTCGTGCCCTTCGATGAGGACGTTTAATGAGCCGGTTGTGATGATGATGGTATTTGTTGTTAAACCACTACGAAGGGATGCTTGAATTCGTGTTTAATATTTTTTAACAGATGGGCCAAACACTCCCTAGCCTAATTCACTAGCCATAAACATAATCATAAAACTGAACTTGGCGTTACTAAGAAAAGACGGTCTCAAGTCAGTAGTTTATGCATATATTAACAAAAATTAGTGTTTTTTTTGTACTGTCACGCCGCAATAACTTCGTAATCAGGCTTCAAATAACAGCATAGAGCACAATGAACTCGATTCAACATAAGTACTCTGTTTTATCTATTTTTACACTGGCAATACCAGAGGCCAAAGAAATGCGTTGCTGGCCTTTTAATACGTATAGTGGGAATACGAGTACGCTTCTTGAAGCTCTTTAAAAGTTTTTTTAAACTTCACGTATATTATTTTCTTATGAATGAAAAAAGTTCGCAGCAATCTCTGGAAAATGGGTCATGGTGCGGTTGCTAACTTGCAAATTAAGAATTTTAAGTCTCGGTATCCAATAATGTTTAATTAGGTCATTAGCTCCATTGGGTCGGGGCATGGCCTACACTTCTTTTTCCTTTACGTGTAAGGGAAAAAGAAGCGTCGGCGTAAGCGTAAGCGTAGCATATTTTTAATGTCAGCTTATTAACCTTTGAAGTGAAAACTAAAACTCCAGCCTTGTACTCGGTGATTCGAATGCAAAAGCGCAATGTGGTTATGCTAGCCTGCGAGGTGCATGTGCACTGTTCAGTTTCTCCGTTGGTCTAGCGCGTCAATTGCTTAATTATAAGATATACACTGTGGTTAGTGTACGCTCCAATTGGCATTCCAGACGTACGCCCTGATTTCTATCAATAATATCCTCTAGCAAACTCGTAGAGGAGAAATAAAGGTTTTGGATTTGGGGGCATGGTGAGCAGGAATGAAAAACCTTACCGCTACTATCTGCTTGGTACACTTCTGCCTATACCACTGAACAGTTTTGATGAAAAACAAAGATGAGCTTTACCTTAACATAGGCGTTTCAGAGTTGGTTAATGAGAAAAAATGAATTTTAAACGAAATTTAAATAAAGACGTCTTTGAACATAATAAAATAGGGACGAAATCGGTATCATAAATCTTTTTAATCTGTGTACACTTTACGTACTCTATATATAATCGAAGTCTGTTTAGTTGCAGGTAAAAAAAAGCGATACATATCCTACTCTTAATTGCCAACACTTTATAAGCAATTTAATATATGATGGTATATTCTTACAATACAGAAATAATGTTTTTCAATATGTTATTTGTATTCCAAAAGACTGTAAAATTTATTTTATTTGAAAGTGAAAGCCAAAATATAATAATTGTAAGCGTCATCAGATCAGATTTCGACATTGCATATATAAAATACTTAAGTCCAAAGTTTAGTACTTAAGTAATGGCTTTAATATGTATTGCATGAGATTAAATTTATATTTATTATTTACATTTTTTAAATTCAATATCCTTAGATATTCACAGCGCCATTAAACCCCTAATTAAGCATTTAATTCATACTTAAGTTAATAAACAAATGGGTTAAATTACTATTTTTCCAGTAATATACTAATTGAGTCCAACCGTTTCACTGAGTCGGTTGTAAAGTAAGTTTTTATAAGATTCATATAAATTAACTATTTCTTGGATATGAACTTTAAAATGTTTTAAAGTGATGTATTAATAGCAGTACAAGCAATGTAACGATCGACTGCTAATAAGTTTAGGAATTATAAAATAAATCAATGATAACATTCATACAGTCTTTTGTTAAGACAGATTTTAATAAATTAACAGGACGTTAGTGTTTAGTTTAAATAACAAGGATTAACATGACATGTTAGTTCATTACTGAAATATGTGTTGGGCGATTTTAACGAACAAAGGCAGGTTCATCAAGTATTGAGATATAAAAAAATCTGTATTAAAATTATTTGTATAAAAATATGCGTGAATATATTTTTTATCTATTTATTTAGGTATGCCAACAGTAATATACTTAACTAAGAATATCACAAATATTTAATTAATGTTCTAGTACATGCACCAATTACAGGCATACACAAATTCTCTAGTAACAAAGAGCAACAACAGATAACAAAGATATTTAATATTCCAATACAAAAATAAAACTATGGAAATGAAAACTGCTCAGCAGGTAAGCTTAGCAGTTCTCTTATTCAATAGTCCCAGTGAGTAGCAATATCATCCAGGTAGAGCAAGAAACAAAGGATAGGCGGAAGATATTACAGAAAGCTATTTTAACAGGCAATACAGCTTAAGATAGGATCAGCAGACGCAAGCAAGCATACTCGTACACGAAAATACTTCATTTCAACTGCTCAATGTTTTTGTAGACGAAAGCTTTTAAAATGTTCATTAATCAACCTGTATAAACCCTTTATGTATTTATACGGTCGATTTATTAATTCATAAGATTATAATTACTTGAAATCATGCCGTGCTTGTAGTGGCTCAGTCTTTAACAGTGACACGGAGAGAAAATTCGGGCTTGTAACCTGATATATAACGTTATCTGTAATTAATATATAACAGCCTCCATTTTGGCAGCTCTTATGTGTCCTCCGAATCGTGGAATCATCTTTTATTTATACAGATAATCTGTTGATTTGTTGATTCAGCTTGCAATTTATCAAACTGGAAAAAATTATACCATTCTCAAACTTTAGAGCACTGGAATACGGAGGCATTCCATAAATAAACTATTCATTTTAAGAAGTTATAGCTTTAATGTTAAACACTCAAAGGTCAAGGTTCTGTTACTTTTATTATACAATATCAAGGTTATTAATATTATGGTAATTTTGCCGAGCCCACGCAGTGAACCAGAATAAACCACCTTAAACACCTAAAGATAATTGTTTTTCGGAGAGGTTTCCATTAACAAACACTCTTTATCAATATTCAAATATTCGTCTATGATAGTTATATTCAATTTAGGCTCCGTTTACTACTGCTAACACTTTTTACATTTAAATAGACACGTAAGTAGTAAGTCGTAATTATGTAGATTTTCCATGATTTCGTATCAGCTTTTTTATCCAAAAAGTACTGTTTTACAGATCGCTGTGCAACATAACTTATAACAAGTTTTGCAAGAACAGCTTACGCGAAGCAAACATAATAATATTTTTAATGGAATAGAATATTTCACATACTACGAAAGTCGAGTCGAGTTTGTAAACTTTAATATGCACTACTTAGGCTACTCGTACATAATGGAAAATGAAATTACTAATCAAAAAACGCGATTTCTGATCTAGAATTTTTCCAGTTATTTAGAATAACAAATTCAATGACCAGAAATTGTTTGTCTTAAACAATACCAATTTCTATATATTGTTTATAGCAGGTATTTTGTTTATTTTATCACTCGTGCCCAGCCTAGCGCCCGTAACTAGTGTATTAAGTATCTTATAACCTATAATTTTACTCGCTCCTTAAAGATTTAAGACTCCCCTTTTAAATTTCCTTTCAAGAACCTTGTGGATTATTTTTTTTATAATTAGCATTAAATTGCTGCTGCTGCTGATCAGTTCTAAAAGACTCGCCCTTTAACCTTTTGTATTCTATTTAAAATCCAAGAGACTGTAAAGTGAGGAGGACGATATAACATTATTCTATTAAGTATATTATCCATAAATAAATACTATTACTTTTCAAATTTGGTTCTTTAAAAATAATTAGAGAGCAAATACAATGATTGCATAACCAGACACTTGTTCACCTCATCTTTGGATCATTAGAACCGTTAAACATATTTAGTTCTGGTTGTAATGATTTTACGAAGAAACTTCTCCAATACCGATTTGTTTTTATTGCTAGTTAAATAATACAGATCTTGCGTAATAACTGCTCGCTCTAATGTAGGTACACAGATTCATGTATGGAAAGTTGCTGATGTCCTACTTGAATTACCGGTGGACTCCAAGTCGTAAAATATGTTTCTGGAAACACTAGCATAAATGTGACTGCCTTCAGTCTAGCTAGTTAGTTTGTTACGTGTTCCGGGGGTCGTGGGTTCAAATTCCATGTAGAGAATTATCAAATATATACTAATGTATCAAATATATACTAAATCAAAATAGCTGTAATCAGCTATTTTGATTTAGACAGGATTTTCCCCAGTTTCGGGCAAAAACATCTGCATGCCTCATTCCGAAGAGAGACTAAGTTTGCAGTACTGGTAGTCGATAAAACCTACCAAGCCGCACGGGGTTAGTGTGGTGGACTACAGCCAAATCACCCCATAGCTATGCTATGCGGGGAACTGAGAAGACCTGTATTGTATATGTTTTAGGCTGAGGATGAAAATAAATGTAAACCATAGAGCTTTGTTTGTACCGTGTTACCAAATTTTGCATAAATTTGAAATACATATATGCTTATGCTAAATAAAATAAAACTTTATTAAAATGTAATCCCACCGAAAACATTATGTACTGTACTGTGTACTGTAAAACTAGCCAAGTCTCGATGGAGCTGCTTCTTTATCTCTAAAAAGTAATGAACTATGATTTTTCTTTATAATTATAGTTAATGTTGTTTAAGAGAAACATCTTCAAAAACATCGGAGCTAAATAACAAAAACCTTAAGTTATCACATTATACTGTTTCGATAATTTAATTAAAAATATAACACTACACAATAAAATTATTTCTTTATAGTTTAGCTTGTAAGATCAATAATATTATCGTCTCATTCACATCGCCTACCATTTTTTTAACGTAAAAATTTTAAGTATTTGCCAGAAACTACAGAAAAACTTAAGATCTATAAAAATATAGTAATAACCGCAGTGTGGTTATTAAAGAAATGTCAATAGGCAATTAAAACATGCAAGGGTTTCGATAAGCTTTCGAAAAAAAAGTTTATTTGTTTCGGGTGTAGGCATAAGAAATTCCATCGCAGCTCCTTAAGGTTAAGTTATTATTTTTATTACTAAAAACTTTTATCGTACCTGATCATTCTCCGGTGATCTGGTGTCCAGTCGTCTTGGTCTCAAGTCGTACCGGTGTTCCCGGTCCAGGTTCTCCTCCGCGGAGTGCACGATTATTACCAAAGCGGCCAGCGTACTCAACAACGGCATGGCGAATTCCAAGTCATACCCATATTATAACAAAAAACTCGAACTAAATATCAGACTCAGTCTCCGAAATCGTTCACACAAATTTGACACACAACACTTAATTACACTAGCAAATCTATCAAAGTTATCGTCCAACGTTGTATTTGAAACCGAGAATCAAAGTGCGAAAGGCAAAAGATTTGAAGATAAGGAGGAAAAAAGAAAAAGCCCAAATGCTAAGCCACGCGCGCTTTTATTCGATTGTTTTCAAACGAACTCGTTATGTATACAGTCGTACTGAATAGTTCAGTTTTATTTCTCACTTATAACCATTTGTACACAGTCCGATACGCGACCGTTTAAGCTTGATGGTAATTATGTTACTGACGGTTTTGATGCAAGAAAAATGTAAGATTTCTCGCGGAGGTTTCCCGCGTTTTTGCTGTTTCTGAACGTGAAAGTGAATATGGAGGTTGCGCACACGTTTGCGCGCGGCGGCTTGATGCGTTCGAATGCCGGCGGAAAATGCTGATACCCGAAGCATTTACCAGCGTAACGATCATATTTTGATTTTTTCTTTTGTTTAGAATAAACACTGCAGACTTTACGGATCACGTAATACCCGTTAAATATTTTTGACTATATCCGATCTATAGTTTACTTACCATTGTTTGAAATCGCTATAAAATGACAATAAAGCCAGTGAAGCGCAACCAAGTCGACAGGCGAGGCAGAATACTGGAATATGCATGCATATTGCATAAGATTGATATTCTCTCATCTTGGCTGTGGTCGGTTTGTAGAGTTAAGAATTTTTAGATTTTGCTTATAATTTTATCGTAGCGTAAATATACCCTTTATAATCACCGCATATACCTATAACTATCTGTTATGATAATGATTTCAAAATTAATATATACCTCTTCATTTCTTCAGATGATAACATTATGCCATCATTATATAACATAAATACGGTACATATAATATAAGGCACAATATCCTGATGTCGTGACTGTCTGTTAAGTAAGGGTCGTTAAAAATATAATTATATATCTGCCCATGTAACCTGTAAAGTTTTTCTGAGAACTTGAGAATGCTAAATTTATAATATTAATTCGCAGACATATTTTATTTATTTCAAGTGCGTTCAAAAGTTCGATGATTATTTACACAGCAGTTATACAGCCGGACTTTTGCTACTTAAAAGTTGTAGTTCGGTCAATCGGATTAATAACCGATCTATAGCCACATGATAAATTTTACACTTCCTTACAAGGCTACAATATTTTTAAAAAAGAACGATCTAATCGTTTTCAAGGCGTATTACCATGTGTATCGAAGTCGGATCAGTATTATGTGAAACGGAATGTGCCCACGCGCGGCTGCTCGCGAATGTAGCCTGCGGTGCTCGACTAAGAATTATCATCTGCTTATATACTATCTAATTACAATCGACATACAATGAAATTAGATATATTTTGTTTATTATCATATTTATAGGTCGATCGATAGTGTCTGTATTCGAAAGCGGTGAAATATATTTGCATTATTCTATGATACTTGATAGCGCGGCTTGTTTTCGGGTAACCTTATCAAAATATTGTAACACTCATATTTTTTACTTTAATTTGACCGGGCTTGTAGAAATATATTGATTGATTGAAAATTGTTTGTTTATTCCAGAAATTTACCAAGTAATTTATAATGTTAGTTGATTAAAAACAAACAATTCTATAAAATAAATATCATTTTTTTTATGTTATAAGTGTACAGTACGGTCTGGACGCTCACTGATGGTAAGTGATGGCAGACCATGACAGAGCGGCATTAGGAGACCAACAACTGCCGACAGTTATTATCCTCCATCAATGCGCACCGCGCCCGTCATCCGAGCAACAGATGTTAGGTCTCTTTACCCGGTAATTTCACTAGCTACAGTTCCCTCATCCCGAAACACAGAAGTGCATAACACTCCTATTTCACGGGATGATATCTGGCACTGCGGGGTAACCTACTAGACGACTCAGTATCGAGTCTACACCTAGTATTATACAAAATAAAAGTGCTTTATATGAATTGTCACAAATTTCAAATTTTCAAGAATAAGTAAGGCTAGTTATTATTCCAGGATTCATGAGTCATTACTTATTCGAAAAGTCATTTAGTTAGTCATTAATTGTAAAATATTTTCAAAAGTTAGCGCGCTTATAAAATCTATAGTCTAATTGAATGATAAATTTATAAAATTTATAGCTGAAATGATAGGCAACTATATGGACAGAAAAAACAACTTACTCTCATTTCATGAGCAATAGCACATATTATTCATGCATATGTTTTGGTCTAACTCCTAATTAAAAAATAGTTCTACTGCATAAAGTAGAGATCATTTCTATGTGAAATAGGTACGTATTTACAAATAAAACGTATATAAGTATTTATCCGTTGTTTAGTACCTAACTGCAAGCTCCGCATTTCATATGGAGTTAGATGGCGCTGTGTTAATTATCAGGGATATTTAAATATTTATTTATTATGTATCATGACTCGAATGTACTGAAATGAAATATATTGGTATATAACAAACGTAAGTAATATTGATACACGTAACGAGATTAAATTCAATATATATTGACCTTAATTATAAGATAATCTTATTTTAACACTATTGAATACCGTAATGCTAAAGGTGTTGTAGGAATATGTGCAGGTCGAAATGTGCATTAGTAACTGTTACGGTGAACATGAGTAAAATACAATAAATGGTCTTATTACTATAATGAATTACCAATATAACTGACATACTTTTTAACAACCTAACTTACTTAAGAGTTCATTGCTAGACTGAGTGCCTACTTTACAATAGTAAACGTTTTGCCAGAATCTTCATGCTTGGCGGACGGGTTGAAAAATGCAGGAACAGTAAAGCTAGTAGAAGTTAGGATTAATAAGTAAGCGCTTCCTATTCTTAACATAAATTTTCGTCTCTAAGCCTCTCTACGGCACACACGGGAGTATAAGGAATACTACTCCATAGATAATAATTAGAACCATGAAAGATGATATATAGCTTCATGTGCTGATTTATATTATTTTAAAGATTGCGTGTTATGATTTTACTTCTGTAGGCGAAAGACACAAGTTTAAGCAAGCTTTATGTACAAGATGTCTCTCATCTCTTATCCTATCTATTATAAAAGCGAAGTTGTAAGTATGGATGTTATGTATGGATGTTTGTTTCTCTTTCACGTAAAAACTTACTGAATGGATTTGAATGAACTTCTACCACAATATAGCTTATACATCAGAATCACACATAGGCTACAATTTTTTGAGGTTTCTAATGTGAGGTCGTAAAAAAACACATTTTTTGCGCTTACATTGCAAACGCTGACTGAATCCTACAAGATAGATCAAAACAAATGTACTACAGTATTGTACAAACTTAAAAAGTTACAAAAAAGTCGTGATGGTAATGTTTATCTCTTAGGAATAACCCACAATAACCATTTTTATCCTTTACTTTGTACAAAAATAATGGCTTATTTACGAAGCGATTTTAAGCAATACAGTATTGATCCTTATCCATTAAGTATCTTATCGTTAAATGTAGTTTATAGGAGCATACTGCAGTAGCTACCTATAGGCCTATGTCAGGGCCGGATCTAGGGGGGGCAGACGGGGGCACGTGCCCCGGGCGGCACGGTCAGGGGGCGGCAAACCGACTAATGGACCACTCATCATTTACCTTACTTGCCCGCGGAATAAATAATAGTACAAGTGCATGGCCATAGAAATACGACTGATAACCGGAGCGCGGAGTAAGGCATGTTACTGAACCATTACATTTTTTTGCATAGTTCTAAATAGGCGCCCGCAGATCACGGTCAGCAGGCGGGTGCAGCTGCGATCTGAGGAATGACGCTGTATACGAAAACTCTCTCGTCGATCTCTATACAGGGCAGCAGTGTATTATTTCAAAGTTACCTAGTTATTTCTCTATGTTAATTGATGCCAACTTAGCTGCTTTAAAGCTATATCATTTTCATGATGGACAGCTACAATTGAAAAAAAAAAAAAATAAACAATTAAGCTCCTTTTACTTGCATCAAGCGACCACGTTTTTTAAAAAAAATACAAAATAAATTGGAAATAAAACGCCTTTTCATCCAGTGTGACTTCGAAAAAGCTGAGGCGAGTAGTCTTATTTCATTATAGAACTTAATTGATTAATATCAATACCAATAATTGATAAATTGTAACTTTTTAATGACATTGCTTTTTTTAACGAGGTTAGGATGGTTATGAAACAGCTTAAGCGTTATTAGACCCCCGCTACGACGGATATACCGCAGAGCTTTTGAAAGTAGGGGGCACGCCAGTGCTTAAGACCCTTCAGAAGCTTTTTAATTCCGGAATCGGTGATGGTGCGACACCAAAGGTGAGGAGCAATGGCGTGGTGGTGTTCTTCTTCAAGAAAGGTGATTAAACCTTTTCCCTCTCTATTCAACCTATCGCAGTCCACTGTTGGACATTGGTCTCATTTTGCGCCAGATATTCCGGTCCTCCGTTTTTCTCATCCAGACTCCACCAGCGACTTTTCGCAAGTTGTCGGTCCATCGGGCCGGAGGGCGTCCTACGTTACGCTTGCCAAGACGCGGTCTCCGCTCCAGAACTCGTCTGCTCCAACGGCCATCGGTTCTGCGACATCATTACCCACTGCCACTTCAGTTCGCTAATCTGGCGAACTATGCCGGTAATTTTAGTTCTTTTGCGGATAACATCATTTCTGATTTTATGTATAAGAGTCTCCCAACATAGCACGCTCCATCGCTCGTTGAGTAACTTTGAATTTCTGAACCAATCCGCAGTCAGTGTCCATGTCTCATCTGCGTATGTTGGTATGGGTAGGACGTATTTCTCAAAGACTTTTGTCCTTAAGCGTTGCGGAATCGTCGACGTGAAGATCTGATGTAACTTGCCTGATGCCGCCCAGCCCAAATGAATCCTCCTACTAGCTTCCCTTCCGAAATTGTGCCGGTCAAGTTTTAGCCCAAGAACTTATTCTTGGACAATCTGGAGAAGGACGCCACCGACGCTTATCAGAAACGCTACCGGTCTATAATTCTTCAAGAGAGCTTTATCACCCTTCTTAAGAACGCTTGTGGACCACGCTTCCAGTGTAGTTCCCAGGTAGATGACGGCATTAAAAGAGCTCACCTAATGTCCTAAGGATGGGTTGTCCACCGGTGTTTAGGAGTTCTGTCGTAATACCGTCATCCACGGGGCCCTTTCATTTCTCAGTTGCTTCAGTGCTGCACTAATTTCGCTAACGTCAACATCCGGCATATCCTACGTACAATGGTGCCTTAGTAGGGCACGTAGATCTTCGCTGTCTTCGGTCTGTACTGATGAGCGCTCGACAAATCCATAGAATTTCTCAACCTCTTCCAGGATCTGTTGGCGTAATGTGAGTAGTTGGCCATCTGCTATATTAAGCTTCACCAGAATGCTCCTGCCAAGTGGTTTTTGGAAAACTTTGGGCCCCCTGTTCTCCTTAATAAGGTCCTTAATTAACCTTGTATTGAAATAGTAGAATTCTCTGCGAACGAGTTTTCGTATCCGCTTGGAGAGAGCCTAATATTCCGGGTATGATAAGTTAAAGTCAAAATTCATTTATTTAAATTAGGCTTACAAAAAGCACTTATGAACGACAAAAATATACAAAATTACATTACAAAAAAACAAATTTATTTCTTTGAACTGTTCTTTAAGAGAGTCACGTGGTCTAAGGTTGTAGATAAAAGCTCTTTTGTAGCACAAATATGTATCAATGTGCAGCCGTACCCCACTTGCAATATGGCCGTGTGGTGACGGCAGACTAGAATACAATTGCACACCTACTTTCTAGGGGTCGTGAGAAGGGCGACAGAGGGGAATATTTCCACCAAGTCATGGGCAGCAGCATCACTTAGGTACTGGCGTATCTCTGCGCTCACCAACCGCATGCCAGCTGTGTGAGTATGGCATTACCCCCTATGAAAGACGCATACGACATTACATTATAAAAAATTACTAAAAAACTAATCTTGCCGTTTTTACATCTGTTACGAGTTATCTTAGATATTAAGCTATTTGAAGAATTAACGACCCATTACGATATTGTGCTACATCTTCAAGTTATTCTCCAGAGTCATTATGATCCGTCTCGCGCATATGTTTGACGATTCCAGCCCTCCGAACAAAGCCGGGTTCCTCAAAGGTTCAGCATAGACTACATTTACATACGCTGTGGCAGGTTATACAGAAGAGCGGAGAGTATAACTGACCATTATGTTTGGCTTGGTGGACTATGGAAAGCCTTCGATTCGATCGAGACTGGGCTTGTGTTTCATTCTCAACGGTGCCTGACTTGACTACTGCTATATCGAATTGTAGAGATGTTTGTACGAGAGCGCTACTATGTCAGGCCGAGTACATGAAGAGCTTACCATTGCTTATCATTGGCACGAGGGTAAGACAAGGAGATGTAATATCTCTGAAACTGATCACAGCTGCGTAAAAAGTTGCAGCTTTGTCCAAAGTCAATCAATTTGGGGACCTATTATTTATAAATTAGTGAAATAATATAGGATGATAAGGTAAAAATAATATAAAGAGGCGGAGGGCGCATTTCTAAATTTTTGCCCCCAAAAAAATTGAAGATCCGGCCGCTGCCTATGATTAGGGCTCTGCAGTGCTTAGTTACCGTATTTCTTACTTATTACTAGACTAGACGGGACGGAACCTGAAGTCCACGCGAACGAAGTCGCGGCAAAGAGTTATATATATAACGTGGTGCTACCATGTTATTAGATTATTGGTATTTCCGTATCGGTTAACTACACTATTATGAAACAAGAAGCACTTGATGTGTCAATTCTTTTCAAACTAAGAGATTACTTTAAACATCTGGTATATTTAGCATCATCGTGACTAACCAAGAAATTCAATTTTTAACGCCTACTTGCGGTGTTGGCATTTCTTTCGACCCGTTTTCTAACGTTATTTCGCTATATTGCGTAGGTATTCCGTAACGTTATCAAATGGTTGATGACTGCACATTAAATGGTGTGACATAATGATAGGATGGATATTAATTTAGTATTGATAATAAGTAGCCTCTGTTTTACCACTCATACAGGTCTTGAGAGTTGATTTTTGTTGTAAATTAGAGCCTAAGATTTAACAGGCATATTAACACAAAAATGTATTCAACTTGCAATTGCTATTACATAACATTATAAACGGATTAATCATTTGCTATAATACATTTTAGCTACTTACTAGTTTGAAATATAAATCTTGATAGTACGTAGCTCGTATCGCTTAAGCCTGGTTCCGAGCTTTGAGCGTTGTGAGAAATACTGAGTAAACCTAATAGGTATACGTATACACTCCGGGAAACTTTGCTCTCTATAAGTATAGGACTTATAATATAAAATCACTTAAGTAGGTATGTCAGAAAAGCATTATTCCAAATTAACTAGGGTGCTCATTAAATATAACTACTTATTCACTGATATGCATTTAAAAATGTATTTAATCTCACTCATATGTTAAACACATTTGAACGTAAATCGGGCCAGAAGTTTTAGAGCTTCTACCTTAAAAAAGATTCAGGTCGGAATAATTGACAGTGGTTTTGTAGGTTTCAATCAGAATCACGCATTTTTTTAAAGTGTCTTGATCTTATATAGTGTAATATGCAAATCAGCGCACAGTTATTGTTAAATACCTAAAGACTCACCGTGGTGGTCTAATGGTACATGTTATCGGCTAGTTAAATTAAAAATAAATATCCGCTGACATACACACAGTGCCATCTAGTCTTCGAGTTAAGTTAAGTATACATACTTATATACTTTTTTTTTGTAAATACAAACAAGTGAGTTAAGTGAATTAAGTACGTACTAACAAGATCGTCTCCCACAGCCGCACACGATACCATCTGTTGCGGGTCGTCATTGTTGTCATTACGGCGTTTTCACATGCAGCTCTTACTTTCTTCAGTGAACTTACACGCGGTTTTGTATTATTGAATAACATAAGTATTCTCTATAATGATATTCTAAAGTATTACCTTTGCAATATGCCGCGAGCAAAGTAAATCTCGGTATAGGTTTCCATTATTGTGACATGGGTAATGATGGGCACTTATCTAGTATTTTTTTATAAAGGTATTCATGTTTGACATATAAGTTACATATGAAGCAATTGAGTAATATCGCTTTATTCTACTAAATAGACAAACCTGTCATTTGAATGCTCTAAAATTTACTTTCTACTAGTATCAAAAAATATTTTAATGATATGTTTATATTTCTTTTGTCATTTTTTTCGACTTGTATATATTTGTAGGTTTTGTTATTTTAATGTTCCTTTATTCCTTCTTGTTTGATGCTTACATGTTATTAAAGAGTCTCGCCAACTGCTGGCGTTTCCTTTGCCCTCCCTTAACTAAATTATATCTCATTTCGACTATCAATTTTCTTAAATAGTTTACTTGAAACTTTATGGTCTCTAAATAGTAAAACAATAAAATATACGGAGTAAGTAATTATAAGATTGTCATATGTAGGGATGTATGTAAGTTATTACATATTTTATGCGCACTAATTTTGGTATTCAATGCTTCTTTAGTTGCTATTGAGTCATTAACCTAGAAGCTTTAAAAAAACCATTTTAATAAGATAATTTATTTTGATATTATATTATAAGAGAAAAACGAATTAATTCTTACCTACTTAAGAACATTCTTCAAAGTCCAAAAGTAGTAATGATTATGTAAGTCGAAAAAGTCTGAAATTAAAACTACAATAATGATGGCGCGTTTTACAGCATCCATAGCTGCCTTCTAACAATGCTGCAAGTTATGCAACGGTCTAGATGCACGTAACCTAGTCACGTATGTATGGCTATGTATTAAAAAATAGTTTTTCAACTTTCCCGACATTAATAATTTGGTGGAATAACTAACCGATCTTAATGCGGGCAAATTGCTTGTGCGTTAGTGCATCGTTATTGTGGTCGATTTAATGAATGTTTCTCCCTTCACAGGCATCTTGTGATGTAACCTATTTTGTTATATAAGTGAGGAATTCCTACGATCACTGATATTTATTAAAGCATTTAAAAAATAAAAAAACAACCGCTGATTTTATATGTTCCGATTAGTATGATCATTTCGTCACCATTATACAACTACAACTAATATACATTAAAGAAGACACTTCAGTATTTTATTAAAATTACACTGACTTACCTAGTTTGTTTTGCTTGGGCTGATATAATGTGTTAACGTTTAATGTAGAAGTAAATAATTCGTAGATCAAATTTGATACAGGATAAATACTTAAAAAGTATTTTATTCATTATTTACCTACTAATATAATGTGTTAACGTTTAATGTAGAAGTAAATAATTCGTAGATCAAATTTGATACAGGATAAATACTTAAAAAGTATTTTATTCATTATTTACCTACTATGTTTCTTCGTGCACAATTAAACTGATAAAACTTTTTTGAAAAACAAAGAAACTTCTGTGCTTTCGAGGGCAGGTTACGCCGTCAGCCCCTGCTACAGGCTGAGAGCGGAAGTCGAATCATATTTGTGGTCTGAATCCCACCAATCTTAATTACGAACTGAATAATTAGTTATTATTCAGGTAGGTAGGTCGTTTAGATTTTAAAATGCAGTGCCAATCGTATATGTGCATTTCACGGATGAAAATACGCTGCATAGCTTGGAAATAGCACAAACACGTATCGGCATGTCGACCATATAATGACAAGTATGTGTGCATTAGAAACCTACCGTGCTTATAAACAACGGTCTCAACGTTTGTATTTGTGAAAGTCGGGAGTGTTCATCCGGTAATCGATTTACCAAATATAGGCTATTTTGTGAAGAAGCATGCAATGTATTTTGCTGTTTATTTTTTGGCATACTTATTGGTGCAGGTAAAGTCAAAATATACCAACAACAATCGATACGTACTACGTGAAGATGGTTACAAATTTTGTGATTGTAAATTATACGGGCTTGACGGGTAGACGATGGATGCTAGGGGTCGGTCGCATGTAGAAAGAGGCCGATCTCCAGCCTTACAGCAGATAAGGTTGCAAATTGTAATAATATTGATGACATGACAAATTGACTAAAATCTAGAACCTTCTTATGTTATTTCAAAGTTACGAGGAAACTTTTATTAATTAGTCGTGATTAGTTTTAATTTATGTAAACACACGTTTTTGTACTTTCAATCTTATTGAATATGTATAATAGACGTAACAACTCATAAAATATAACGATATTTTTTGGAAAGAAATTAACATAGGTCTTGAAACTATTAAATAAATTACCTATAACCCATTCCCGCAGTTCACTGTTATGGTTAATTCAATCACATTTTATGTTATGACAGATTCATTTTATAACGGTTAATAACAATGGAGCAGTTTTACGGAAATGAAAGTCTATGCATAATAATCTCAAGAACTAAAGCTTTTGAGTACAATAGACGAAGATGCGAGCCCGAAGTGTACCCATGATTATACTAAACGTGTGAAAGTTGCTATGTTTGTGTGACATAATTTCATTAAATAATTACATTTAATGAAAGATAATTGTCATCAAGTCAGTGACTTATATTTTTACGTTACATTTGTTATTATTAATTACAAAAGTGTTGCGTAAAACTTTTTTTTAATAAGACATTTGACCGCCATCTCACCTGATGGTAAGGTATGCGGCCGAGGAAGGACCATGCCTGCCTAGAAACAGCGTATTCACTCTTGCCTTGTAGACTGTCAGGTTGTAATGATCGCAGAACACATTAAAAGGCAAAGAGTCCCATTCCTTTGTTGTGCGCATTAGGAACGAGGCACCATAGCGGTACCATATTAATAAATAAATTAAAGAAATTATCCACGGCAATGCAATCAGCTCCATTTAAACAAGGCGCTTGTAAGTACTATAAGTATTAAATAACGGATCTATATACATGTTTTTGTAAATATATACCTACATACTTACTCGTAAATCATTATCCTTATCGGTTCTAATATTATTGTTTCGAGACCCTAATTTAGTTAACCCGTTGTTGCTGGATACTACTTTAGGATGGTACTTAGACGGCAACCTCTACAAATCCCTATTGGGAGGATTACGGCACGATTTACTGCCATGCTGTTGGCTGCTGTGTTATTGGATTATCTGATCATTAAATACAGTTTATATGAATTCATATTCAGCTTAAACGAATTTATTTTAATAGATTAGTTATTTTTTGGTTTGAAAGATTAGATTTTTCGTTAAAAGATTAGATAATACGAACCTAAAAGGAAACTCCAAGCTAATGCAAGTCCAAAGAAGCGTTCACATATTGTCGAAAGTAAAAGTCCATTAAAACGTGCTTATTGTCTATTGTCTAAAGATATGTAATCGTGTTTTGCCTCTGCATAGATCACTTGCTTGGGAACATGCATTAACATAATCATGGAAACGCGTAGTATCGACCGGAACTTAAACTTCTTTCCATCAGCTACTAAAAGCAACTGTCGAATTAAGTACTTAAGTACTCCCTTAAAAGGGGGCTACAGTTTGATTCCAGTCTTGTGACGTAAGAATGCTAGATGACACAGTGTCGAGAAATATTACTGCTTCCGGGTCTATAATTGTTATAGAAAAACTATAATTGTTATAGAGGAACAAGTATGTGTAATTAAATTACCTGCGCAGACGACCCCATACACAGTCCTCCTCGGTTATTTACCCGGTTTTACAATATTTATTTAATGTAATAAATCAGCGAAGCATTCATCTTTTTCGATCCACGCAACTTACTCGTAGTGCTCCCTGCAATAAAAAACAAAGAAAACTCTTGCGAGCTCCCCGAAAAAGTTGATGGCTTATAAAAAACCACATCGATTCGAGTCGTATTTTACGAAAGGTTGCTGGGTGAAAAGCCAAAGACCGCGATACCTGGCGTACTATTGGAGAGATAGATTTCTGTAATACTGAGTACATTTTTGTTTTTTATATATGAGGGAAACTGTATTGTTTGTTTCCCAAATAAATAAATAAATAGTGGACTTCGATAAGTTGACGAGAAGACGGAGAACTAGCTCAGTTAGCATTAATAAAACAGCGATGTAATAATCTACCTAAACATATTTATATATTCTTGACATTGTATGCCTAGTCGATATAAACGGACAACAGTTTCCAGTCTTCCCAAATCATTCAAAATAGTTGATCTGGTCACTGTGACCTAGTTAAACTGGTCAATCGATATTCGTTATTTCCTAAAAAACGTTAAAAACGTAAGTCACTAAACCAAATTAATGAACAGGAAATTGGATCGTTGTTTTTATAATCTACGCACCGGCAATTCCGATACTAATAAATACACGTTAAAGAATATTCAATGACAGTGTACATGAATATGTCGGCGATTATTCCTCGATCGCGTGATTTGGTACGTTGACATTTTTGCTTGCCAAATATCTTCCTGTTAAAAAATTTTTACTTATTACCAACTAACCGAGAACGCGAATGAAATGCTTCCTATCGCGGATATTTTTCTTCTACTAATAAGCAAGTTGAGGCTTAAAGTTTAAAGACACTATGGCGATTGAGGTAGTGGGCCTAGAGACCTGTATCTCAGGTATTCTTACCATTATCAGACATCAGTCTTACACAAACTAATTACTTATCAATATACTATTATGTTTGTGTTAAAAAGATAAATAATTTTTATTGGTTAAGATTAAGAAACTTTTATTTGTCATCTCCACATTTTTTTTTACTAGTAAATTCATCACATTTCCCAGCCTATTACATGCCCTTGCAGAGTACAGGCCATCCCGCACAGCATTGGGCCGTAAACCACACGCTAGTCCAACGCAGAGTTGATTTACGATAACTTGTTTGATTCATTCAAACTCCAGTTCCCTGTTGAAACGATGGAGCATAACCCATTGGGCTCTGTCAGAACACCAGCGCTGCGGTGGCGAATCTTAATCAATCATTAAAACTTTAAATAACACACGACATCATAAGCTCGGGCAGGGCCAATTTGACCACCAATAACGTTTTTAAGGAACTTGGTGTTTATTTCATGTTTTATTCGTTCTTAATTTTTTTCCTGACTTTTCTTTTTTACGTGTAAATTTTTTTTTTCGCATTTTGTATTGTATAGTTTTTGTGGTCAAATTAATGTATTTCTTTCTTTTGTTGAATTATTCTTATCCTCGTGGGACATACGAATATTTATATGGAGTTCTTATGATACAAACTGGGATCCTATTCTTAAAAAGCTGTCCGAGTCCTAAATCTCATTAATTTTCCAACCATAGTTGTTATTAGTTTGGTCATATTTATAGTTGCTGATTTAATTTATATAAACACATTTAAATTATTGGTCCTCTTTACATATAAATGATTAATTTTTACTTTCCCATAGTTATTTACGTAAAGTTAAAATTTACCTGAATTCATTCCTGCGTTGTAATTTTCGTTAGTTACTGCTTACATTTAATTGGTTCCACTATTATTTAGAGAGATTGGATGACCACATATAAATAGATTTGATATGTGATAAATGAGATGATGTAATCATTATTTAATTTGTAGCCAATCAGTCCATTGCTGTGTTAGGCCTCCCTCAGATACTCTTCGCTGAAGGGTTTGTGACCATTCTGCGTCACCACCGGAATAGATAATCTTAAAAATGGGTCTTAAATAAAAGTCTTATGTAAAAAAAACTTGTTTACAGGTGGGCAGTGTCAACGGTGATGACAAGGCAAAATAACATACAACTGGACAACAGTGACGTCACAGCCTTCATTCCCTTGTGGGATATGTGCAACCATGAACACGGCAAGGTATTCTTTTCATCATTTGAGTTATCTGCTACGGTTTAGTTATAGGCTAAGACTGGGCATCTCGAACAACTATACGATTTAAACAAACACCCTTGACAACACAAAAACCTATATCATTATTTTAATCAGTCGATACTGACTGCGTTCCGAAGCATGGAATCAGCCTTTAATAAGGCGGTTGAGTAAAATAATAAGGTGGAAAAAAACTCTCTTTATTATTCGAACTTCAAATCGATCAGAGATCTCCATTGAGGAAAAATTCTGAGGCCACTGAGGTAGTGAGATCCCGAAACAGAAGCTCTTACCAATGTAAAGTACAAAAAAAAGAAATTTGATGCATGAACAAAGCGGTTCAGTGGTTTTGGCCTGTTGAGGAGAACGAACCAGAAAACAATAATGTTTTTTTAAACAATGATTTAATGTATGAATTTTAAAAAACACTGAAATAGCTGAGAAGATTAGAACATGGATTTTATTAATCGTCAAACCTAACTTGAATTTCAGATCACAACCGATTACAACAAAGAACTTGGGCGAGGTGAGTGTTACGCACTACGCGACTTCAAACCTGGTGAACAGATCTTCATATTCTACGGAGCACGTTCCAATGCCGATCTATTTCTACATAATGGGTACTGTTTTTTATTTATTCTTAAATATTAATTTTACACAGTCCACATTTTAATTTAAACTTAGTTTACCATAAAGATAAAAGTAGTGGTGGAGGTTAATATGATCCGATTCAACCCTCAGTTACTAACCAGTACCAGATCATGGCCAAAATTATGTAAGTAGAGTACATTTATATACCTTGTAAAGTACGGCAAGTAGGACAGGAGAGGAGTCACCTTTATATCCACAAGTATGACATATCAAAACGATATTTTGTTTTAATACAAAACTCAGCTTTCATTGTATCAGTATTCGTTTGTTTTATATAACTCGTTAGACAATTGACAATGCGATCGAGCGTGTCATTCCGTCTAGCTCATAACGCCCGTGACGTAAGGTTTACGTCACAATGCTCGTAAACATGCGTTTGCGTCTAACTCGATACAATAACAACGTATGGGCAAGCCCATTGTTGCATTATCGCCGAGTGAAATGTGGCTTTGATTTCGTTAAGTTAAAAAGTATAAACCGATGCTGTAGGTATTGCTGAGTTCCTTGTTGGGAGTCTTCCCAGTAAAATCAACTCTCTGAACATGTGGTAGAGACACTTTTTTAACTTCCCTTTTAACTGACGATTCCAGTGTCTTGTAGAGACTTAATTGAATAAAGCTGATATTAAGTTTAAGTGTAAAATATATAAATATAATCATTGGCATTTTGACGGTGAAGGAAAACATTGTAAGGAAACTTGCGCACGCCTGCGAAGAGATTTAAAGGTGGTGCGGGTAATCGGCAAATACTCGTACTTGCGAGTAAGCTAGTGCCCCTTGGTGAGGACATTTAAACAGCTGAGCTGATGATGAATGCACAATCTCCCCATGGCTATGCTATGTGGGAAGGCCTTGTCACTGCAGTGCGACGTTATAGACTGATAATGATGATTGCTGTAAAATGTCTCAAACTAAATATAACGTTAATAATACAGTCAATGCTTAGTTTGGGGCTAGATGGCGCTGTATGATTGTCAGTGATTATATTCTTATTTATTATTATAATTATGGACATATTAGCAGACTCAGAGCATTCTTTTAGGAGGAATGTTACGCGTGTTTTGTGTTAACCAATAAATTCAACTTAAAGCTATATTGTTTCTATATTTAGATGTTTTAATACCTACTGCTAACATTTTTTCAATACCTAACATGCCCACTAAATTGTAATTACATTTTACGTTAAAAATGCACTGAGTACCACTTTTGAATAACCTGAGGATAACGGTGTGGGCTTCACAATAAACAACACAAATTAATTAAGTATTAGTTTTAAGGATTTATTGTGAGCTGTTTGTTATCCCAATTTAAATAAATAAATATACATACTTTCTTCACAATGTGTCTTCAAACTTTATAATTTGTATCCCAGTAATGCTGAGTCCTTATTATTGTTCAAGGGATGGAAAGTGGCATAGGTTGTTAAATTAAAAAAGGGTTCACGAGGAAAGCCCCGAAAGAAGGTGTCTTTCTAGTCATAAATGATTTTTCTTTCGCAGATTCGTGTACCCAAACAATCAACACGACAGTTTCGCCCTGACTCTGGGCGTTAGTGAGAACGACCCTCTACAGGACAGCAAATTGTCTTTATTGACTAAACTGGGATTGGGTAGAATCACTCACTACAATTTGTACCGCGGCAACAATCCCGTGAGCGCTGAACTACTAGCCTTTATAAGGATATTTAATATGAACGAAGGTAACAAAAATAAAACAATAAATATCCACTGACATTCACACAGCACCACCTAACCCCAAGTTAAGCGTAAAGCCTGTATTATGGGTACTAAACAACGGATAAACATAAACTTATATTCATTTTTTTTTGTAAATACATACATATTATACATAGCAAACACCCAGACCATTACAAACAGACATTTTCATGCACACAGATGTTTGTACTGTCCGGGGATCGAACCCGGAACTTTGGTGTAGCAGCCGACGTCTCAACCGCTGCACCAAATGCGTCGTCAAAAAAATCATCATTATCATTTATTCATTCATTCATCATCAAAAAACTTGTGTCATCGAATAGGTAAATTAATAAAAAACCCAGCTACGGCTTACCTAATGCTAAATGATAATATCGTCCATGTACATTTGGAATATATGAGGCTGATATTGTTACTAAAAATTTAAAGACTGTACATGAGTCGCCCTATCCACACTGGGCTCGCGATGACGAATTCGGCCAATACCCCCTATACGGGAAGGCTCGTGCCCCTCGTAAGGACGTATAATGAGCTGATGACGGTAACATTGATGATCATCAGCCTGTTAACATGTCAAAGTGTACAGGATGGTCAGAAGGCTCACCTGATGGTAAGTGATACGGGAGACCATTACAAAGTGGCATTGATTGAGATCAACAACTGATAGACAGTTTTCTCCATCAATGCCGCACTGCGCCCGTCACCCCACACAACAGATGTTGGGACATTTATACCCGGTAATTTTACTAGCTACAATGCCTTCATCCCTTAACACAGATGTGCAAAACACTTCCATTTGACGAGACGATATATGGCACTGCGGTGGTACTTACCTAGACGACTCAGTACCGAGTGTACCACCTAGTAGCTGGGTCTCGAGATTTTTCGATGACCCATCCGACGACAAACTATTGCGATAGATGCTTGACTTGTGTCGTCGAATCGTCAATCAAATGACCCATTTACCCTTCGATGTTTTTTCGAAATTTTAAATAATAATTGGCACACGCAAGTTTTTTGTAATGCAACTTAAACACATTTAACGAATTATGTGCAAATGTATGTTCGGTGTAATTAAAAAAACGAGAAAAAGTGAGCATTGATTCGTCGCAGTGTCATCGCGCGTGCGTAACCAATCGGTACGAATAGCTTGTTTGTTTAATACTGTTGGATAACAGTTAAACATTTTTATGTGACACTTTCTTTATATTTGCTTATAAAGGTTTCCGTTGGTGGAATTAGTTAATCAAGTTTACTCGTGGTCTTTGTTTTACATTTAAAAGTGTATAGTTTAACTACCATTAGTTCCTATATTGTTCTAATGATAAAAATTAAATATTATTTTATTTAAAATCTGAAAAATATTTTTGTTTATACTAGAAACATTTTCAACCTACAAGACAACCTCAAATTTTCAAAGGTAAAAAATCTGTGGTAAAATCAACCCAGGCCAGTTTAGAGTGCAGTCTAGTCAGACTAGCAACATTTAGAATCAAAATAAAACAATATTTATTTAATTTAGGTCCATCAAGAACACTCATGAATGTCAAATGAAGCTACCACTGGTTCGGACTGTCGTTATCTACTTCGCCTTTGTAATTAACAAAATAATACTTGCCATTTTCAGAGGAACTAACAAAATGGTCGAGCCAGGGCTTACCAAGTGACCTAGTCTCTACTGACGTCGCCAGCTCCGAAGCAGTCGGTGCCCATATAGACAAACGTGCTTACACGTATCTGTTGACTCGATGCGGACTCATACGCGCTTCTTATAAGAAGATTGAAGATGTAGAAGCTGATTCTTTGCACAGGTACATTTTTTTAAATTACAATATATTACTTAATTGCCAAAAATTATCGATACTATATCAGACACTAACTGCCTCCGTGGTCTAGCAATCTCAGGACCTCAATTCCTGGATCCAAGGTCTTTGGTCGGAATCCAACGGAGAACGCATAATTAATGTCTACGTGCTTTTTAATTTTAAGTTTTTTTTCTGAATTTTTTAATTATTGGAAAATTTAAAACACAGTGCTCTGAGCTGTCTAAACTAATATCTATTAGTGACTAAAACTCCTGAATTAAAAAATATAATTTAAAATTAAAAAAAAACCCAACTGCTAAAAACTTCACTGCAAATGGAAATACACGCTTTACCATATAGTGCAAACATTATAAACTTTCATGGTGATGCAAGCGGGAGGCAAATATTCAACGCATCTCCAAGGCTTAACTATTTAAATTTATCTAAATAGTAACCTAGTTTATGTAGTGTAATTATTGAATTAAATATTGTTGTCTGTTGTTTGTCTCCCGCCGGCAAAACTATAAAAAGTTTATAATGTTTGCACTATAATATGGTAGAGCTTGTTTTTCCATTTTACTGTTATTTGTGCAATAAAACAATTGTATTTCCCATTAATTTTAATAGTTTTTACAACTGCTGTCGATATTTCAGTTAAATAACCTGTTTTTTGTTACAGAAAGAACATACAATTGCTGAAGAAATGTGAAGTACAAATACTAGATGAAGCTATAAAGTACCTAGAAAACGTTATACAGACACTGTCCACCGACCCAAAGTAGATTTTGTACGATTATTAATAAGACAAATTTTATGAACAAATGGCAATCATGACAGTATTTTTGCTTTTATTTAAGCTTTCTTATGATTTTTATTTTTTCTTTTGAAACAACGATTTTTGCTGTACAAACATTTATTTACCTAAACGTTACCTTTATTGTGTGTTTTATCTGAAGTTTTTGTTAGGAATTTGTGTGATTTTTTCAAAATATATGTATGTTATTTAAATACAATTTGTTTTTATGTTGTTGTAGGTATAAGGAATAAAATAAAATAAAGCACTTACTTGTAACCTTTTTTATTCAATTCACTTGACAAAAGTCGTTTAAAAAAAGACAATATCTTTATAAAAAAGAAAACTTCTCTATTACAGTAAAAAAGACTAACATACAACTTATACTTAAGGCTTATATTGTACTTTGAAAACTAAAACCTATTATTTACAAATTTGCACTATGTTTATGAGCTATGTGGGACACCCATTCAAAAACTTTAAATTATTTTTCATCTTTAATATCGCCATTTCTTTAAAGATGTCATTTTGCACAAACTTAAGATATATGTTTTAGGCAGTTGTATATTAAGATGACGTGTCTTTAAATATTGGTAAAACTAAAACTAAGCTTACCCATGATAAATAAATAAATAGTAAGTGTTACGCTAAAATCTTAGCTGTTTTATCACAATCTTGAGAAGTAACTTGCTATCGAGTATAAATTGGTTTTTGACAAACAGGAGGAATATATTTTAACAAAATATGAGTCCTCTCAATTTGTCATATACATTACTTATACATCTAACCTTAATTCGAATTACAATCTACTTACATTTATGATCTTATTAACATATTTTTTCAGCAATATTAATTTAATTTCGTAATTATTGAGTGGTTGAACCCTTCAAGTCCCCATATAGTCGAATATATCTAACAAACAACTTGTCTGACGGTTATAGGGTAAAAATTCATCTTTATACAAAGTTAATTTGCCATACTTATGTGGAATTGATATTTCCAATAACATATAAATTCTACGCACACTTTGTAGTCACATAGTATCCAGGGAATTAATTGGAAAAAAAATTTAGGTGTAATTGTAAAGAAAGAATCTCAATTTTTCCAAATGCCTTACAACATTAAAATTTGGAACTTATTAGTGCGACTTCTGATTTGTGACACATATCTATTTGATCACTATTTACTGTTTAGGTTAGGTTTATTTATTTACCTTATGAAGGACAGCATATGTAACGCGGCCGGTGTTTGTGCATCCTATACTGTAAACGTCTTTTGATTTACGTGTTTATTATTAAAACGTATACCTAATGCGTTCCACATGGGGAACAAAGGCTCAGCACGTCCACAGTTAAAGTCACATACTATGAAACATATACATGGACATAATTTCAAATGATTGTCTTTGAACATTAAAAAATAAATAGCAACAATTACGGTATGTATTAACTTTATAACCTCATCTCACTCAGTTAAACAATTTATTTTGTACTTTTTAGACTGAACATTTGAATTTTATTGCGATTAAAAAGTAGGTAGTTCTAGTAAATTTTATTTTTAAGTTTGTTTTCTTGTATTAGAAAAGCATACTGATTTTGTTATTCTGCCCATATAATTTTGCATTTCTTACCATACACGGACAACATTTCAAATGAATATTATTTTGTACAGTTTATAATTATATGTTAGTTATAATATATAGCTACTGTCAAATTAGCTTTTTGTATTGCTTAGTTTCAGAATGAGCACTAATTTGAAATTCTGTCCCAGTATACAATTGACCTGACTGACGAATTACAAATAAAATTCACTTTTAGTGAACATTAATTTGAAATTCTGTCCATGTATTTGACAGCACGTGACTACCTCGCCTACTCAATATTATTTACTAGGTTATCTTATGCGTCCCTTATGTGGGACATAAGCGTGTGAGGGTCTATCTGCACGTCTACAACCACGAGCGGCTACGGCTAGTGCACCACATAAGGCCGCTGCCAGCGCTCCACACGACGCGACCAATGCTGACAACGCTGAAGTACGCATACACGTCTGCCCCTCGCTCAGTGCTGTAAACAAACATATTAATTTGACGACCCATTTGGTGTTGCGGTGAGACGTCAGCTACACCAGGGGTTCCGTGTTCGATCCCCGGGCAGTACAAACATTTGTGTGCATGAACATGTCTGTTTGTAATGATCTGGGTGTTTTCTATGTATATATATATTTATATATAAGTATGTTTATCCGTTGTTTAGTACCCATAATACAGGCTTCACGCTTTAATTGGGACTAGATGGTGCTGTGTGAATGTCAGTGGATATTTATTTATTAATAAGTGATGGATTTTAGGAGTTATTATTCAGTGAGGTAGAGCCATGATTCGGCAAGAATAGCTAACTCGACCAGAGTAAAAGGTAAATATCATTCCGGTCGGCCTCAATAAAAACCGGCGTGAAAAAACACTATGGGTTGTGTGCTACGAGAAGCCTAAACCCACCTATCCTATTTTTCCTTTCACTCTTTTTTTAAAGGTTGGCAAAGCACTTGTCCTTACTTGTCGGCTATTTCGCACTGAGCCCGCGTGGACGACTCAGGCCTATACACCCTATACGGGTAGGCTCGTATCCCGCGGTAGAATGTAATGGGCTGTTAATGATGATGACGATGAACGTGCTTGTTGCTCCTTCGGAATTGGGAGTGTCCATGGGTGGCGGTGCATTTAGAGTCTGGTGAATCTTTTCTTTGTCTAAATTTTGTGATGTCTCCAGTGTAAGTGTTATTGTTTTACAATTTCGATATCATTAAGCCATGTATACAATTCCAGACCTACTTTGGTAAAACCTAAACAATAATCGGGATATTGTGAACTTGTTTCTATTGTCAGGTCCAATTTGTAAAGTCAAGCTGCTAAGTATAGTTACAATCTTACATGTGAATAGAACTTACCAGTGCTAGCAGCTAGTTCCGAGTCTTCTTCTCTCTTGAAGAACCCTGAGCGACTGAACAGGGATATTTTCGGAAAGCGCGGTGCCACACTCGCTTTTCGGTACCGACCGTTTGCGAACACTTTCATATTTCGCCAGTGCTGCGACTGTAATGAATATGTAATAATTATTGTTAAAGAGCCCTACATCTGTTGTTTCGGGTTTAAGACGCAATGCTGCGTTAATGGAGAATATAACTGTCGATCAGTTGTTCGTCTCCAAAAAAGCTCTGTCATGGTCAGGCGTATCATTTTATCAGTAAGCGTCTTAACGTCCTGTACACTTGTAACATAAAAAGAATAACCTGGGGCAAAGAGAAGTTAGTCGTGTCGTAATTGAGCCAAAGTGCCACAAGTGAACCCTGTAGGTACATAGATTTGTGCTGATAATAACATAATAACCACCAGCATTCCAGCCACAATAGGAAATTAGGTACTACATAGATTTGGTGCTGATAATACTCAATAACCAGGATTACAGAACAATAGAAATCAATTCCTTCTGTTAGCAAAACTTAAACTTTATGTTCTGTGAGCGTAGCGGTTAGATATAAACATAGGCAATATTAACTTTATTTCTTAAATAGGTAAGTAAAAAGTATATTGAATAAAATTGTTCATTATTTACCGGACATCGGCCGTGGCACATTCGCACGTCGCACTCGATGTAAGTGCGGGCGAGCCCGTGAACGGAACGTCTTCATGTACGCGAACACTTGCGTCTCGAACACGCCGGATTCCGACCACGAGCCACGGAATCGGGAGATCAGCTTGTCGTCCACCGGACATCTGGGACGATGAAGTTTGTAATTAAATACTAAGTGAGATTGTTCAGCTGTTTCAGAAGAATGTTATGGAATTGAGGATACTGAAAGACTGTATTAGTTCTACTGCGTGAATAAATAGGTACATCAATCTGACCTACATATTTTCTGTCATACAACTATCGTAGGTTAACTAAATTCCAATTGAAGGGTAAGGCAATGAAATTATTGATACTGTGATTAAACATCTTTACGTCACAAGTTAGCACTGATCTGTTTTTTTGTGATACTTATCATAGGCGACACCGCCCAATTATAAGTGAAACCAGATGACTGATGAACTGGTTAAGGTGGCAGGTAGCATCTGCTACCAACATGACAACAGGATGGCTACTTCTAGGATCGGTCCGCGTGGCAATCATGATGATAAGACGTCAATTTCCTCTTAGTATCATCAGGTGGACTTGTGTACTAACTACCGTAACAAAGTTCTCAACTTTTGGGACCATGAAATAGACTTGGGCTCCAAAAGTTGTAAGCTTTTAGGTGGTACATCGTGCCAAATAAGAACGAGACTATGGCGTCCACCAGCACCGCGGAACATAAAGCCTATATCGTAGAAATCATTGGAGAATCCTTTCGTTTATGCCCGTTATGTCTACCTACAGAAACTTAATTTGGAACATTTGAAACAAACAAATTTGTTTACAAAAAAATGGTTTTGTTACTTTGACCTGCATCGCAGAGCTTTAAAAGAGCCACACAATAAATTTAGAAATATTTTCAGAAACCGATATACATCTTTTAAATCAAAAGTCTAACGTGATCGTCTAAAAAGTAGATCTGGGAATAAACTGTAGGTTGGGTTCTTTGAACAATTTCAAGGTACATCGAATACAAATTTAATGGTATTAACATACCCATATTCGTCAATGAGCTGGATCCGTTTGGTAGCACCGTTATGTGCGTAGCAGTCGTTCCACAATATCGAATCCGTCTGAAAGAAAACGCCACATTGTCGTTATTTAGTAAAAGTTTGACACAATTAATTGAACAGTCGATTAGAAGCGGCCAACTACAGGGCCGCATTTAGACCAATAATTAAATGGAACACGTCGGCGTCCACGGGACGTGCTAGACGAACCTATCCAGTTGCCGCAAATAAAAAAATATAAATAAAACGCTAAAAAAAAAAAGAAATAGCTAAAACGCCTCAACAATCCTATCAAGGTTACGCCCCCGGGGGGGGGGGCCATCATCGCGATTCTCCGTATGTTAGGCCAGTCCCTAATCGCGTAGCCGGAGTGTGCCGGGCCGCTTTTCCTACCAAACATATACTAGCCCCCCGCAACGCCCTAAGCCGAGGTTGGACGCCCTTAGGCACGTTGTAATTTTTTAAAGCTCAGAGCCATTTCCAATTGCCCGGTGAAGCTTTAAAGACCACCTGCGACCAACAACTGTAATAAGTTCGATAAAAAAGCAATTAGTGTTGCTTTAGATCCAGGGTTGTGGATTCGAATCCCGTAGGGAGACCGCGTTTGGTAGACATTGCAGGCTGACCTGGTTGTCTGAAAAGAAAGACGATTCTGTGCTTCATCGACACGTAAACCGTCGTCCCTTGCTATTATCTTAGGGTGTAGTCATTATAACTCACCAATCCATGCTGGGACCGCGTGGTAGGTTACGCCTCAACTCCTCATACCATGCGTGTGTGAGAAGGCCTATCCTAGTGGAATACTCTAGACTATGTACCTTTATTAACTTCCCCACCGAGGCACGCGCCTATCGTATAGGTGATTAGCCTTAGTATTCCACGCGGACCCAGTGCAGTTGACCACTTCACACAACCTTTGAAATTCTTCGCAGTTGTGCGCAGAATTCGTCACGATGTGTTCCCTCACCGTAAGAGAGTCGGATAACGTACATATATTTTAGAAATTTGAAAACACATTGTACGTGGCGGGATTTGAACCTCAGCCCTCCCGTAGGAGGGCAACGTCACCATTGAGCCACCGAGCGCTTTTAAACGTAAAATAAAATTTATTCAGTTAATCAAACGACACTACGTATGAATACAGAGTAGGTATGCCTAAAAATGACCCACATAGTATTATCTGTGTACCTTAGATAGCACTCAGACAGTCAATAGTTAAGAACATTCATGCAACAAAATTATCTATTGAATATTTTTATAAAATATTGATAAATTACGCTACACATTAAAAAACTGATTGAAATACGTCTCTGGTTCGATTTTCTGTGACGAATGGTACATAACCCTACCCGGAGTCAGTACTGCAGTTTGGCACGCACACATTACAGCATCCATTGCGCCCTTGACCATTGCGGTATTTAACGATTGTGTGTTATAAAACGATTACGCTTTATAGCCGAAAAGTTCCGCTTCATTGGCATATGAACAGTTTTATATTACGTATAACGTATCTGCTTGTTATAACTGGATTTGTGGATTTATTAATGGGGAAGTATTTTTTATGGGATACTACTTGCTCCCCGCTGTATAAATTATATTCCCCAGCATAAAAAACACCCTAAAAGCGCGCAGCCCACGCGACGACACATTGCTTTATTTTTCAAAAAAAAAAAAATGTCTAAATAAAATTAAAGTAGCCAATGCTTTTCCTTATTACATCAGCTACCTACTAAAAAGTCCGGTCTCACCGTTTCAGAGATTACCCGGAACAAAGAAACCTACCGTATAAAGTTAAATTCATATGAGAAAAAAAAAATTATTTCAATATTTCAAACAGACACTCCTATTTTATTTATATGTATAGATGTAATAGAAAAGAAATGGCTAGATGGAGAAGCGGCTAAATCGTTCAATTGACGATCCAGAATAGTAAACGTCTAAGGATTTGTCATAGGATGACTCGTCACTCCCTGTTCAGGGCCTTTGGTCCTGGTTAGGACAGGTTTCGTCAATACCTGTAAACCGCTGTTACAACGCTTATGTCTAACATCATAGTCTTCAATGCATTCAAACGACTGCAATTGTCATTAAAATTATAATTAAAGCACAGTGCTCAGTAATGTTTGATCTTAACTGCATAATCTACCTTTTTAAATAGTAAGATTTTCTTTTTGATAACAGCTTCGTCAAAAAGATCCAACTGTGTCTTATTATTTTGACTTATCCATAGGATTTGATATCCTAAATGTTATACTTACGAGTAGGTACCCTTCGGTAAGTCAATTATTATATTGCGGACCACAATGGTATGCCAGTGGGTGCCTGCATTTTTTGAATATTTTAAAATAAATACGTACCTAGACTTCTACCTATAATTATATAAAATACATAAAACACATACCTAGAAAATACTCAGACCTCATCATTCATCAAGCATGCATGTTCTTGGATTTAGACCAATACCTATCTAAGTTCTATGAATTTAACCCAAAACCCAATAATGTCCGACTTTTCCAAACCATGACACGTAATCGGGACTGAATCAAATGCTATTGTTTTCCTAACAAACATTATTAATTCAATACACAACTGAAAGGTCGCTGGTGGATCCTGGATGTGGAAAGTGGAGGACCGGGATATCTGGCGCAAAATCTCCCCCATTTTGCGCCAGATACCTGATCAACCTATCGTAGTCCACTGTTGGATATAATCAGACTGCTAAAGGTTGAAGAGACGCAAAACATGACTTTTAGGACTATTTTTGTACTCACCGTATGCACTCCTCATATAGATGAGCAGAGTAAGTGGATCACCGACCCTCACAGGGCCTGAGACCCGGGCGCCCGTCGCTCCGTACCCTGACCTGATCTCCATGTAGCATTCCGGCGGCTGAAGCGTGAACACCACCGGATTACCTGTGGCTACCCTGGAAACATAGCATCTCTTTACAGCACTGTTTCGCGGTTCTGCCGTTAGATCTAATAACTAAATTGCAATCAAGATTGTTTTTACCAAAATATATTATTGTAACAAGTATTATTTTGTACGTAATATTATTGAGACGCTCGAAAAGCGACTGACGAATAAGCAATGCGTACATTCTAATCTGGCAACCTATAATATTGATCATCATTAGCTCATTAAATGGGTAGGTACGGGTGTATAGGCCTTAGTTATACAGTGCGGATTGGCTGGCTTCACGCTCTTTTGAAAATCTTCGCAGGCGTGCGCTGGTTTTCTCACGATCTCTTCCTTCACCGTAAGAACGTTGGATAAACGTACATATAATTTCGAAAATTCGAAAAGACATTGTGTGGCGGGATTTAAACCTGCACACTCCTGATCGGAAGGCAACTGTCCACACCAATGAGCCACCGACGCTCTATAATATTCTCTTCTTTATATTTGTTTATTGTTCCAAAATACCTATTGCTTTGAAGTTTGCTTAGGTACTGTGAAATATGTGTGTAGCAGTAATCATGTGGTAGGTTCTTACCCTGCTCACCATTACTATGTAAATGATTGTAATATGTACGTACATAATCATCATAGAACACAAATTTCAAAGCGATAATATTAAGAAGAGAATGAGTAACAATACCTATCTAAACACCTTACAACAGTACAAAAGCAAGATATCGCCTGTATATATATACCTACTGCACAGTGTGTAAAGAGTCCTACATAGTTCGAAAGGCTAGAATTACTTAAACAACTATAATTATATAGTACACAAGCTCACTTTCCATGGGCCGTTACGGTCTCCATATTATGATACTATGTCATAACTGTTGCGTATCATCATCACGTGTTAACACTAACGAACTGTAGTAACAATTAAACATGTGACTCACTCGACGTCGAGGAATGGGAACGTGACGGTTTTCCAGAAGTCGTAGCCGTACTCGCAGGTTACCTTGAAGTGTTCGTCCAGCTCCTCCTCGATCAGCGAATTGTACTGCACCGTTATTGTGTTCCACATGAGGTTTTTCTAGAGAAAAATATAAGATATTGCGAATAAAACAACTTCTCACTTTTCATAAGTGATCATCATTTCAGATAGGTCAGTAAGCTCACCTGATGGTAAATGATACTCCCGATAATGACTAAAATAAACCTAACATGATGAAAATAAAATAAAATAAATAAAATGACAGAGCCGCATTGCATAAGAAGAACAACTGATAGACATATTATTCTCCGCCAATGCCGCACTGCGCCCGACACCAGAGGTAAGGTCTCTTTTACCCGGTAATTTTACTAGCTACAGTGCCCTCATCCCGAAACATAAAAGTGCATAACACTCCTTGTTCACGAGAAGATATCTGGCACTGCGTTGGTACCTAGACGACTCAGTACCGAGTCTACCACCTAGTAAAAACACACAGAATAAAGTAGATGAAGCTGCAACAGGTAAGAGAAAGAAAGAGAGGGATCTTCTCTCCAGGACGGTACACCTGATTAGTTCAAAACTTAATAATTCATTTACTGTATACTCTTTCACGTAGGTACAACGAATCCATAATTGTCAGGAAAAGGCTATTTGCTCGTGAGTTTTCTTGGGTGCTTCTTTCTTAAATATCTAGTTTTCTATTAACCCGGTTATTGGGGTAGATCAATGGGTCTTCTAAGGAATTCTTTAACAATAACACTTGAACTATAGCTGACATTTAAGTTGCAGCCATAGTTCTAAGTAAAATATTTAATTAACAGTTATATCTTGTGAAATCATACAACACCTACGTACAAAACCATCCAAATACATTTGACAAACACGTTGGATCTAATGAACAATATTATGGTCGATCTCCAATCAATGAACCTACATAGAGCCCGTTTAAAAATCAATAACATCTAACGCTTGTTATGCTGATAATGCGGCCCTAATTCTGAGGGCATCTTGCACCAATCACTTATTCACAGTACAGAAATAACGGCTTCTACATTGTTGTCAAAACAAGAAATATAGGCCAACGTAAAGATTATCTATGGGTTAATCGATTTCAGGGTGCAACTGGGCTAGTGGATTATTTATATTTGACATTGTCACGTGCACCGTAACGGTATAAGAGTAACGATATATATAATTACTCATTATACGTCCCCACTAAAGGGTACGAGCTTACCCTATAGACCGTATAGGGTCTATAGGCCTTAGTTGTCCACGCGAGCCCTGTGTGCGGATTGGTCGAATTCACGCACGACCTTTGAATTTCTTGACTTTGAGGACCTGTTCTGGCGAAAAATAGGGGATACCTATGTCCAGTGGACTGCGATAGGTTGAAGAGCGCAACTTTTCTCACGATGTTTTTTTCCTTTACCATAAGAGCGTCGGATAATCGCAAATATAGTTTCGAAAATTTGAAAAGACAATATGGCGGGATTTGAATCTTCACTCTCCAGATCAGGAGGCAATAGTCCACACCAATGAGCCTTTAACAATATAGGAGTATGGAGAAAAAAATATATTTTTAAAATTACTGCCCAGATGGCCGCATTGGGGCCTCGTGTTCTAGAGTATCTGTTCCAGAGCTTTGGGGAGTTCTCCAGCAAGATGGATTAGATGTAAGGAAAGATCGAGTGGCTGGCAATTTTTTTTACTGAGTAGGCAAAATCAGATTAATGCACAATTAGGCCAAACCTGGTGTCAGGGTTTTTAAACCGCCTTAGGACATTATGGAGTTTCAAGTCACCAACACGCATTAAAACCCTGGGGACAGGTACACGTTTTATCCAGCGCTGGGTGTCAAACTTGGTCCTTCGATAAAACTACGAATTTAAAAATAGAATCATGTTTTTTTAAAGTATTGTAACAGTAGTAAAAGTGCATAAGTATTTATGTTAGTCATATTTATAACACATGTTCCAAAAATAACCTAACCTCATAACTCTACGCGAAGTATCTAAAATAAATTACCAAAAAGCGCTCTTTAACAATGTACTTGAAAGACCACAACACGTATAACGTTCCCCAAGTGCGCGCTTATGGCGTAATTAATAACTGTGTCGCGCACGAACTGCCCGAAATAATGAATGCGCCGTAAAATAAACATTTTATAAAACTAAGAACTTAATAACGGAACTACAGGTAGCTACGTTTAGATGCCGTGGGACTCGTGGGCAAAATTGTTGCGCTGAATAGACAAGAGGAAAATTGGTAAACATTACGGCATTATATTTTGATTATTAATTGCATTTTGTATCACAAAGTTATTAAACATATAAAATCGATATTATAATTAAATCTTGAATTAACTGCAAACCGTAAGTAGATATGTTCAATGCCCTTCGCGTTGTAAATATGAAAACATTCCTTCGTCTCACTGTCATAGATGGTAGACTGGGTACTGAGTCGTCAAGGTAGGAACCACCGCAGGGCAAATATCCCGTAATATTTTTAAATTCCTGAGTTTCTGGGATGAGAGCAATTTGGCTAGTAAAATTATCGGATATCAGAACTAACATCGTCGTCTTGGTGAACGCGTGCAAAGCAGTATTGACGAAAATAATTACTAGGTACATTAGTTTCCCATAACACTGAATCTCCTTGAGTACACAAGCGTTACCAAGATCTAGATGTGAACTATCGGTTCACCGGTAACAATTGCAAACGCCCTGAGAAGATAGGGAAGATTGATCTGCTTTTTGAGGGAGGTGGGCTGGCTTAGCTACCATGGCTTACGAACAAATGGTGCACTTCAGCATTGATATTTACTTAAATAGAGTTAGAAAGGGATGCCGCTATTATTCGTATAAGTATAGCGCTATCTTTTTCTAATTCAGTTTAAGTAAAGATAACGTTGAGTCTCTTTCTAGAATACAAGCGGAAGTGCGGAAACCAACCCCAATAACATAGGACATAGCACACTGAATCTGTCATGGTCAGGCATATCACTCACCACCAAAAAGCGAACTGACCGTCCCGTTCACAAAATAACAAAAAATCCACCGTAATAACAAAAGATTCACCGCGAATTTGTCAATTTTTTTCTAGAAAAATGACAAAATAGTACCATTTCTCGTATCGTCTCATATACTTCACTTACGGTAGGATGTTTCCTATTGTCATCGTGCTGGCTTTCTGCCGAGGGTTCCGCAGCGGTTGAGCTGGATGTAGAACTCGTAGTAGTCCCGACCCGTGCCGTTTATGTACATACAGTCGGGGTCGTATGAGTAACCTGTTACATAAAACATGCTGAATTATACAATAGTTAAATGTTTGTATCATCACCAAACGAAAAATAGGCCTACCCACATATCATGTTAAGGGGAGATATAGGCTGTAAATCATGCCGCGGGCCCAATGCAGATTGGTGTGTGGTAACGACTACTACCCTGAGAGCCGAGACCGACGAATTAACGTGCCCACCGAATGACGGAATCGTCTTTCTTTTCGGACAATCAGGTAAATCACAACAATGTTTTATGTTATAAGTGTACAGGCCGGTCTGGACGCGCACTTGATGGAAAGTAATACACTTAATCATGACAGAGCGGCATTGAATGAGACCAACAACTGATAGACAGTTATTATCCACCATCAATGCCACACTGCGGCCGTCACCCGAGACAACAGCTGTTAGGTATGTGACGAGTATACCCGGTAATTTCACTAGCTACAGTGCCATCATTCCGAAACTCAAAAGTGCAAAACAGTCCTGTTTCACGGGACAATATCTGACACTGCGGTGGTACCCAACTAGACAACTCAATATCGAGTTTACTACCTAGTAGTCTTAACTAAACTAGGAAAATTAATACAAAATGACTATGCGCTCACTCCGTGAGATTCAAACCCACGACCCAAGATCTCGAAGCGATATAAATTCAACGCTGTCCATGTACTAAAAACTGTACTTAATAAAGCTATCATCAAAGTGGCTTTCTCGTTAATCTTAATTAGTTAACAGTTAGGGTAATCTCACACGGAAGGGAGTTTTGTGTGTGTTAAGAACTGTCACTACCCACAGATATGACGAATGTAGTTATTCGACGTTGCATATCTGATTACATCAGTTTACATTGCCCGACACCTTTTGTGTGCCCGCATATCTCTGATCAGCCGTCTCTGCGAACTTTTGTTTCGTCGGTTTCCCAAACTGTTTTTTTTACGTGTTAAAGTGCTAGTAGGTAATTGTTTCTTGTAAGTTGAAAAATATTAATTTAGTTGGTATAAAAAGGCTCGCATTCGTTTAATTGTTTACAATAATTATATTGTTAAAATTAATTAATCATGGAAATATAAACAAACCAGTCTACTGGACTAAACATGCTTGTAGGATATCTGTTCTAGCCTGCCTAAGAACAAGTTCAAATAGATCAAAGTTTTTCTATAAATATAGAGCACCCAGTTTTAGCAAGGTTAACGTGGACTTTGTAGCATACCTAAACACTAAAAGTTCACAAAGTTTGAGAGCAGTGGCCCCAAACATAGAGTGTACACAACAGTTGCAAGCACAATCGACACTAGCATCCGCACTGGCTACAATGTAATGACACCTAACTAGCTAACTGCCATAATTGTTTATTGCCACCTACAATATTCTACACGTGTATTGTGCGAAAGGGTATTGTTACCAGGAGATTTCAGAAAATTTGCTGTCATTCACATATAAGATACTTTAATTTTATGTAATGATACTTAAGTAGTCATGGATTAAATATGTTTGAAGACGCTTACTAGCAAAAACGATTAATCAATGAGTTAGGCATGAGAGGGCTGGTAGAAGGACTTTTAAATTGATGCCGTAACATACTTCTTTACCAATTTGTATGCCAAATACAAACAGGCAATGAATGATTCGTTCAAAAAAACTTTGAAAACGCAACAATTTTCGCTACTAGTAGTCCTAACCAAACTCAAAACTCCAAAATGTTTTATTCAAATAAATCATTAAATGGACTTTTGAATCGTTAAGAAGTATTTTTATTTTAACCGACCGAAAATTTCGTTATTAAGCAGAAGCTTATCATGTGATAAATATTAAATACTTATCAGATCCAGTTCAAATGGTAAAATCATATATGGTATTGTATAATTATTTACCTGCAGAATACACGAGGCCGGAAAGGATCCGTTAAATCCAACTCTTATTTTCATAAAGTCGTCTTGACACTCTGCTTCTATATCTGAAACAAAAATCTATCATTGGCATTTTCGAAACGCACAAATCACATCAATCATATAAGCGTAAAAATTCACCAGTTTTTCCCAATTTAGGAAGCGTAATTAAAGGGCTATTTCCCGCTGAAAGTATCTACAATGTTTTTCATTATAAACAATATAACTATTAAACATAGAAGCTTTAATTGTCCATTGTCTGTATAAACCTTATATCATTACATAAAATACAATCAATAGATGATATGATTGTAATCATTAGTTACCTACATAAAAATGTAAACAAATAACCTACTTACACATCACAAAACAAAATACCCAAGTACTATATGTTTTTTTTTTCAATTTATAACAAAGTACTACAACGAAACGTACAAGACCAACAACAATATAATTTCCTATATTAAATTAAACTGCGTAATACAAGGTAGCGCTTATCATTACCATTTAATATTCTGCAATGGCCATATCCTGCGGAACCTATGAATAGGTGGCAGGGGTCCGCAGGCGCCGCACAAAGACTTGCGCAAGCGCAGTCGACGCACGCGCCGATACCATCGCAATTTGTCCCATTACGCAACTAATCGTTTAAGAATATAGGTTCTTCAGTAAATCAATGAATCAATTATCATGTTTTCTCTTGTATGATGACTTTCATCAAAACCTTATTGTAAATATAAACAGAATACTATTTTTTATCTTTTGAATAGTATGTGCGCGAATTGCTATTTATTAATTAAATTTAATTTTCAGGGTTTTTAATATAAATGTCATTTTATTGCAAAATGTGTTATATCAGAAAAAAGGATTTTGTTTAGGAGTGGAAACTGTGCTTATTTTTTTAGATAGACTTTTTTTTCTAGTCTTTCTATCTACTACTGTTCGCCGTAGATGGCCTCTACAGCTTCACCGGGCAAGGGAAACCTGTGAAAGTCATGTACTCGTATGGCCTACAGCATTAGTTACTAAGAAATTTAAATTATTTTCACCCTAATTAACCAATGTTATTAACATTGATTTAATTATGAATTTTAGGCTCAAGCATTTAAGGTTAAGTATAGATCGTAGATACTTACATTGCACTCTGCTACCATTGGTCCTGTGGCGGCGGTACTCTCGTTCCCACGCCGGCGGCTCCCTCCAGGCGGTGTCCACGGCTGGAGACCGCGGCTTTATGCTCACGGGTATGTAGCTGTTCTTTTCAGATAAGAACACAACCTAGAATACAAAAGTATCATTTTATTTAGAGCGCCTTTATGTGTCTTAAGGAAGGCATATAACTTTGTGTGTTGCCAAGCCAACCTCACTTGGGTGTAAACAAATGGCAGATAGCAAAACAATCTCTTTCAATTTGACAACACGGACTAGAAAAGCGTGCCGGGCTACGTTTCGAAACCACTCAATGCTTCGATTTCTTGCGATGAGACCTTTGTCATGCATTGGACATAATAATATTAGTGTTATCTAGTAGTAATACAAGCTTAATTATAATGTAAGTGGTCCTAGTGTTTACTTTTAAATCCCAAGCAACCGGCTCTCACACACCTGTCGAATAGTTAAAGAATAACGAAGCACACTATGACCCATCGTTAGGTTATGATCTTAACTTGAAAGGCTTATGAAGACTAGTGTTAGACATATAATATTCTTATAGTAGGTTCTTGTAATCCCCACGCTGGGCGGCTTAAATGTAGGAGTACCTATAAATGGTAACGTTTAATAAGAGAGCGCTGCTACCCTGTTACACGTTGTCTCCTGAGCTAGCTCTACGGGTCACTTTGTATTAATCTGCCGTCACCACACAGTACCCACGGTACATTTTCCCCTCAAATAATCCAATATAGCTATGTCAGTATTTAGTCTTCTATAGTCTATACTATTCCACAATACTATTCTTATCATACAAAAATGATGTCGTAATATAACGCAGGCACTAATAAAAAAGTACCAAAAAGTAAGTCTGAGTTCTACGAGTAAAGGAACTAAAATGCATAGCGAAATTGTTCTCATTCTATGATAAAGTCAATATTTATTCGTTTTAGTGAAAACGGGTGTTAGTAAACACCCGTTTGACATCGCGTCGACCCATAATAGTAAAAGCAAGCGTTCAAATCGTCTCCAAGATTATTTTATTTATCACCAAACAAGTAATGAAAGCAGCATCAAATTTTATTTTTAGAATAAGCCAAACTCATTTTTGTTTGGGTGAAATTCTTAGTGCCTAATGGTGAGTAACTAATTGATAAATGACTGAAGCGGTAAGGTAAATGTATACTAGCAGACATGACAATAGTTGACCAGCCGGTCTATAAATTCAAGGCTTTGGCTACGGAACTAAAGAGGAATTTTAAAATTACAACAGTAGGCAAACGAATACACGATTCCCCTGATAGAAAGTGATGAGTAGGTATGTTTGCAGCCACTTGCAAACCAGGTGGACCGTCTGATACATTGCAGACTCTTTATAAATAGTTTAGAAAACAAGAGTAAATCTACTACTACATAGTAGAGTAAAAATAAAATCGATCGGACTTAAGTTTATCAATTGGGAGAGTATCATATCATACATATCTGCAATAATACGAGTAATCGACTACTCGTACTGTGACTAGAATGAGTCGAAAACATTGTCTAAATGTATGTGTATATCATATTCTATGTTTACTATGTAAATAACGTTATTAACAATTTCTTTAGTAAAAACTTAATGTTTTTATAATAGCAATGATGAATGTGATTAAAATAAAAGGGAAATTAGTTTTTAGGTGTTTGTACATATTTACCTTACAAACATTTTCAACCAATAAACTTAATCACAGAAGAATAAAGTTGTTATGTGCACCCTTATAAATAACGAATAAGGCTCTTAGTCGATATCGACCTACCAATAACGGCCATAGCAGATTGTCCGCAATCCTTCAATAACGAAAGTCTCAAGATGAGAAGATGCAAATAGTATTGTTAAATTTAGACGGCTCAAATCATTTCATGGAGGACCAGTGCCCGTGTTGGTTAAAGTATTACTAATATATTATAAAAAATATTCCAGTAGCAATTTAATAAGAAATTTAAATCGATCTGGGGTTCTAGGTTCAGTCCACAAGAGAAAGCATGCATGGCTTTTTATCAATCAACTACAAGAACATGATTCTAGATGATCCACCTCAACCTATTACGGATGGGAGGCTATACTTAGATCGATTAATCCCTCCCTCCTGGCTATTAATTAGTAAGTACTTTTTCTCACGACACATTTCACAGAACGTTGATTATAAGTAAAATTAAAGCTTTGTACCTGACAAGAAAATATAATCGACATTTAAACTCACATGTTACTTGTTTTTTGTGTCAGATAGAAAACTGCTGGAACCTAATGATGTCACTGTCACACGAATTATTAACATTTTAGGATCTTGTATGAAAGTAAAAGAAACTGAAACGAAGATTCTTTAAATATGTAATACATATATAAAATCAACTTCGTACTCCTAAAGTTTGCAAAAGTTCGAAGAACTCTGTTTTGCAAATGTTAAGCAGTTTAAAAGTATTTATAAAGTCTGGATATTATCCATACTTTAAATATTCATGTAATTAAAACAACTAAGTATTTTCTGTACCAAAAAGTCAGAATCAACTGAAAAAGTTTCGCACGCGATTATAAACATGAAAACCTCGCCATAAAAAAATGTTTATTGATACGATATAAAATTAATAGAATTCGGTCTTATATTTTGCAAACCAGGGTTTAGTTATCAAATCAGACATATACGCACAATATTGCACCCCATGGGTCGACAACGTTCACCTTATTGTTAACAGTACGCATCGTACCTACTAGTTCAATGCTTGATCGCATCATACACGTAAAAGATGCACCGTGTTCAAGCTCAGAGGACGTGTTGCAACGTCTGATAGCCCTGAGATAAATAACTTAACAGCCGCCTTCCGCCAGCGCCTTGGCAGCCTTCCAAAACGGCTCTCCACTAATTATCCATTAGCTTCACAAATTAGCGTCAACATTGACCCAAAACTCTCAAAGTTTTACTACTACAAAGTTTATTCTATAAAAGCTTATTCAGAAATTACTTACCTCCACTGTTGTCGAATATTATACAATTCAGAACCTCAAAAATACTAAATAAACATCAATACAAAAAAACATATTTTTATAATTTTATTTAATGAGTTAACAAAATAAGCTTTAATCATGTCTCGTATCAAGCAAATGAGATAGATGATAGAGCAGGTGAGTTCAAGAGCGAAAACTGCATCTTTAAATTGGGTAGTTAAGAGGTGTCAACCGAAAACTCGACCAATAAAGAAAGGTGAACCAATGAGAGAAGATTTCAATGCATATATCAGGGGGGTTCAATTACATGAAGTAGGCGAAAAATAAGAAAGCCATGGTTACCACTTTCACTAGTTATCTTACACCTGAAAAATGCTATGACAGGAAGAAAGAGTATGAATAGAAGACGTTGACAACCTTTCCATACTTTACATGTCCTCTTTTAGGTGAATCCATAAGCCGATACGACGCCTTCTATATTGCATCTATTACCATCCCGAACAGCCCGTCGAATCACTGTTTGATAATGCACCATTTCACAGTCACGACCCCTTGAAAGTTTTGCACAAAAAATGTTTGTGAACGCCCGTAAGTGTGTCAGGGCGGTTCGCACGGCGCGGCCGCGTCGCGTCGCTGCACGCATTACGGAATCGGGCCAGTGGGCTACCGGTGCCGGCCATCGCGACGCTCGCCCAAATTGGTTCCGATCACAAAACGAATAGAGCGACAGATAATCCCCCCACGTGTTGCCACTTAGCGTACAGAGAAAAACAAAAGCGCATCAACACACGTTCGTGCCGCGATCGAAAATCGGTTAGCGCTTTTGTTCTGTCGCGGGAAGACACAAATGAAAACCTAATGTTTCATCATCATCATCATCATCATCAGCTCATTAAACGTCCCCACCGAGGGGCACGAACCTACCCGTATAGGGTGATTAGGCCTTAGTCGTCCACGCGGGCCCAGTGTAATCCTCACGATGTTTTCCTTCACCGTAAGAACGTCGGATAACGTACATATGTATATTTTCGAAAATTCGAAAACACATTGGTACGTGTCGGGATTTGAACCTCAGCCCTCCCGGTAGGAAGGCGACAGTCCACACCATTGAGCCACGACGCTCTAATGTCAATCAGTCAAGGGGCTTTGAGGACTAGTTGTCTGAGCGTTTGGTTAGTTCGCAGCTTCATCCAGAACCTAGATCCAATACCACATGAAAGTAGCTTTTTTATTGTTTCCCAGTTTGGTTAGGACTTTGCAGGTGGAGTAACTCGATTGCCTAAATAGAAAAAATGACCCATTTTATTGAAAAGAAAAAAGGTATGAAGATCATGCCTTACTAACGATACAGATAATGAAGCATTCACTCTGAAAACTTGCGTTAAATCTTGTCTTAAAAAGTCTGATTTATCGTTTCCGCAGTCATGACTCACAATAAATTTTATATTGTGTTTAATTTTTTAAATCGTATGGAGTGTATAGGCTATAGTCGTTCACGCGGGCCCAGTACGGATAGGCCGACTTCACGCACAATCTTTGAATTTCTTCGTAGGCGGGCGTAGGTTTCCTCACGATGTTTATCTTCACCGTAGAAAGCGTCGTATCAACGTACATATAATTTCAAAAAATCGAAAAGACATAGGTACGTACCGGGATTTGAACATGCAACCTCTAGATCGAAGGCAATAAATAGTCCGCCAATGGAAGGCTCATCCTCTCTATAAATGTTATATATATGTGATAATATGTATTTGTCACAATGGAATGTAAGAGTTCCATTATAAGCCTTTGATATATCACCTATCATTGCGCTCGTTACGAATGCTACGACCGATCGGATGCGCTTCTTAACGTGGGTGATACAAAAACAAAACGCATCAACATACTCACATTGTAACGGAAAATTGGATTCCTCAATTACCTCGCCATACGGTGTTCGTGACCTTATAGTTATTTATTTGCATGCAACAACTATAGTAACACGATTTCCTCTATAAAAGCTAATATATACAATCCACTAATGGATAAATAATAGAGATTTAGACTGAGTAATTCGTGAATGAATTGTAAATATGATTATATGGGTTGGAATACGCACGAAAGCTTTGGCCTCTTGAACCAAATATTGAGTTACCTAGTTTGTTGTGCTTACCTTGTGTACCTACGTTATCAATGGTCATTTGATGGTTATCTATAAGTTTTCGGGCAAATTACGGTTAGTAACATATAATCTTTATCAAATAGAACGTAAGTATAGTTAGAACAATTGATAGGCAGATAAACCCGGTATCTGTCATTGCAGTCCACTCCTGGACAAAGATTTCCCCTATTTTATTGATATCCGGTCCTGCAATTTCCTCATACAGCCTCATGGCTGGAGGTTTAGCTGGTGTCTATAGAGTTTTAAATCTTCCTTGCGAGCCCTGGGGGGGTTTCCACCATCTCTTAAATCACTATTATTATACTGTATAACGTAAGAATTCATTTGCACAAGCATTTTGTATCACAAAAGGCGATGTAATATTATTGTATTACTGTTTTAAGAAATGGGGGTAAGCTCCCTGACGTTATTAGTGTCATCGTGTGAGGTTTGGTTGTCGGACGACAGCTCGGCTCGGCTCCAAAGCTTAAGCAATCTTGAGATGCCACAAAATAGTAGATTTGCCTAGTACAGTAAGATTAAGCATAGCATTGCCGATTTCTCCTAATAAACATATTTCTCCTAGGCATTAGTTATAAATCAATAGGCATGTCTTTCTTTACACTAAAGTACGAGATAAATAAATAAATAAACATATTATAATATGATGTTTTCCCGCCGTAGATGCTATGCTAAATCACATATCTATTATCTTAATGTGATGATGTTTGTCAAAGGAATGACATAAGAAAGAAAAGATACTGGATCCCGTGACTTTATATGCTAATGCTACGATTATGAGCAGGTGTTTTAGTAAGCAATCCTTTTTTAGGGTCACTTTGTTTTTAAAACCACCGATATGGTCCTATGTTACTTATGCACCAGGTGAGGTATGGGCCTTGTGGCTAAATTACTCTAGTTGGAGCTGTACGTAGTCCCAGAAGAATAATTTTATTAATCCATTCAGCTGTACGGATCACTTGTAGATTAGTCCACATCAAAGTGTTATGAATTTTAGCCAGAAGCTTATTGGTTTCTTTTATATTGGTTTATTTTAGTATGTACGCGGATTGGTAACGTTGGCTTAAGATCTAAATGCCTTCCTATTTACGATTTATTCATATAATAATGAAACGGTATTTTTTATCCACTATAAGTTCTTTAAATTCAATTCTGATTGTACCTACGGATTACGGAATTTATCAACTTTGATAACCATTACAAACAGCGTACACAGCCAATTGCCTTATTTAAAATGAATGACATCAGGTTATTTTCACAAAACAGTTTAATGATTTAAGAAATTATATTCCGGGAAATTCCTTATAAGAGTGACCAATATTAAAACAATTTAAGATGTTAACTGTAACGTTGGCAGCAATCATAATGATAGCAAACGACCTGCAAACCACGCACTCAAAAATAAAAATTGACAATAATTTTGCTGACAATCTAAAACAAATCAAAGAGTAATTGAAGTATGAATTGGTGAAAACCACTCTAATTACTTGGCCGCCCAACAATTAGATGATTTTTAAGAGGATGGGGTACAGTTGATGAATTTTGTTCTTTCTTCAACCTATCACTGTCCTCAGCTGGACATAGGTCTCCCCATTTTGCGCCAAATATCCCGGTCCTCATTTGATCCGTCCGGTCCGGCCCGATTCTCATCTGAATTCTGTTCCTTTTAGCAGAATAAATATTTGTCAGTAACAGCAAATGCACTCAGTATTATACGTCTTAACTATGCATGATGCTATGAATTATGTCATTAAGTGTAGACAACACCAGCTGATCTGAAACAAGGTTCCCGCGATGCTTATCAAAATTGTTCGCGAGCTGGAAGGGTAGCAGTATCTAGGCTAACAGTTGCAACAAACACGTTCATGGTTTAAATGCAATGTGAGTCGAAGAACAGCTATATCACACGCCGGCGACAGTTCACCGATCATATCTGTCGCGCAGCGGCAATGTGCATCATGTATCACCTTTCTCACGACCTTAATATTGTAATGCTCATCAGCCTATTCCAGATTCTTATATGGAATGAAAGTTAGAAGGGGGATAGGCACTCGTTAGTCGTTAGCTATCTGCAGGCATAAATTCAAACAGATTCATGGGAGTTTCACCTTCTATCGTATTAAGATTTAGGACGAAGATGGTTGTGCACATCGTGCTGAAGAACATGAGGAATAAATTATGCTTGATGCTATAATGAGCAACTGTAAGCTGTTGTAATTAATTTAAATAATGTTTTTCTTAATTTGGAAAAAATTCAAGGTGAAATATGTTTAATGCAATTCCATGTAGTCAGGGTGTTAAATTACTCATACAACCACATACAACAGTACTTTATTTAGGTATTCCCTAGTAACATATATATTGAATATGCTGGAGGGTTGATCTAGAATGTTTATCAATTGAATATTTAATTCGTTATATTCTCAATGTACCTACATCATCATCATCTTTCATGTTTTTATAAAGGTCAGAAAAAAAGTGGCATCATTTAATAAGTATTGTAGTTACGAAGATTTTCTTTTCATTAATTTATATTAGAAAGGTATTTCGGGATGAACTACATTCATGGAATAAAATGCAACGTGATTCATGTAAGTACACCCCTAAAGGGTACTTAATATAAATAGATTCGGTTTAATATAAAGAAATAAATCGTAATTATAATAAACCATTTGAAAGTTTTCACAGCACACCTATTTTAAAAAAGTATGACCATACATCTTCAGCATTATTATATATTCATATTTACAAATAGAAACCAGTGAAATGGAACGTTTGAACTAGACCAAAGGATTATCAGATCATGTATCAGACCTTCATATGGCGAGAGTAGGTGCGTCTCATTCACCGACGTTTCGTAAGCACCACCTCCCTACCATTGAGCAAGACACACACACTCGCAAAGACGGACACCACCAAACGTACGTTCAATAGTACAACACAACATTTATACGAACCAACTACGGCTATTTCCCATTACATGTGACTTTTAACGTTAATATGTGAACTGCCCCCCTCCTACCGGGAAGGCTGAGGTTTCAATCCCGCCACGTACCAATGTGTTTCCGAATTTTCGAAAGGAATACATCGTGAGGAAAACCTGCGCACGCCTGCGGGGAGATTCAAATGTTGTGTGTGAAGTCGTCCAATCCGCACTGGGCCCGTGTGGACGACTAACGACGCCCTTCGGCGAGGACGTTTAATGAGCTGATGGTGACTCACTTTGCCCAAGACAAATGCAGAGTTGAAGAAAACTAATTCAACAGTCACCCAATAAGAAATTTCGCCCTCTTTCCGAGCCAAGAAATACATTACAGAAATTGACCCGTAGTGAATTTCTGTGTTTTTCTATGTTGTTAATATTGATTTAGCAATATGTACTTTGAACATTACATTGCCACGAAGCAGATATTAAATTACAACTAGGAGACTTTGTTTACCTTACGTTCAGTTTACAGCGGGTTTTATATTATTTTATCATTGCTATTTAATATCCAATTTGTCTGATTTTAGTTACTAATTACATGTTCTCTACCTCCACCATACAAAAAATATTGGGATCAGATATAAAAATGAAAGCAATCATGATTATACTAGGTTGGATTTCCCAACCAAATTGATAATAAAATATTTTTTAACCTAGGTACCTAAAAAATAGAGGCGTGAACAACATGAACTTACGCTGTGCAGTTAATATAACTTATGATTAATATGCTTTAATTTCCTTGCATATGACCTCGTCTAGAACCCATTGTTTTTAATTGAAACGTAACGAAGGAAAGTTGAAATTGTGTGCATGATGGATTTTAAACTCCTTAATTATGTAAAAAGGATGTTACCAAATAAGTTTATTTTATGTTGAAGGTTTAGATTTATTTAACTAACAAAATATTAAATAAAGGATATCCGATGCTCATTATTCGTTATATCCATAATTGATGTGAAGATACTAACGTACGTACGATTTAATATAATAACATAAACTAGTAGGTACGATTACATTATACTCGTCAACGAGATAACAAGCCGTAGTAGACCTAACCATTTTTAAAGAAAGTCACGGCACCTGTTCAATTAACCTCGAATTTAAACCTAAGTCGTCGAGTTTCGCTATACAAGAATCTGAAACCCAATCGAATGTCAAATAACGAATACAGTCGGACAATGTGCACAATAGTAAATAAAAAAGCCACTGTATCTAATCGTGTTATAGATAAAAGTGGTCACAAGCGCCGGAACTTTATCAATCAATCCATCAATGACCAAATGGGTGTAAATTGTCGGCCATTACAAGTACCTTTCACCCATTTCCCTGCCAATAAAGCTACCACGAACGCTGACAATCGCCGACATTCACGCCCTCGAAGCACCGAACAATATTCCAAAACCGCAGATTAGAAACACATTTGACCGATAAAGTAGAAAACACATTTGACCGAAAAAGTTAAAAAACATATCCAATCTTAGTGAGAGTTTTAAGGCAAATGTACCATGAAACCACTGCGGCACTTTTCTAGGTCTCATTCAGTATGGACACATTGTCAACCAATTTTCTGGGTCAAAAGTGGTTTGTCCATGCTGCTTCGGTTATTGACAACCGCGAAGTTAGCTATTTGGGAGAGTAATTTATGTTTTATAGGACAATTTTAATAGCATTATTACAGAGTAAATAGGTACACAGTTAGTGTTATGGAATTAAACGTGTCTGACCCAGTTGTAAACGAATTTATATTTAGGCTAAATTGTGACCATAGAGACACAAGGGCCATTAAAAATAATTATTGACATTCCACAGGTTGAAGTTGAGTATGTCAATAACGGAGCTGTACTGAACTAGTCTTATTAATTTTTCTGCTCCCCCTTACCTTAAAGAACGATTTCAGTTCTTAGAACCTCTTCAGGAAAACGTCATTTTAACTTTCTTTTTCATGTTTTCCATGACTTTTCGCTAACGGAATTCTTATCGATTAGCAAATCTAATACTTTTTTATTTTCATGAATTCCCTTCTTGCCTTATGCAAATCATTATCAATATTGTTCGTCTTCGTGTGTAGTTTTTACTTTATTGTTTATGCTAAACATAATTTCATTAAAACATTTTATTGCCTTGTTTAGGCATATAATAAAGTAAGAAAATTTGTTCTATGGGATTGATAGATATGTTATTAGTATGATCGTTGTGGCAAATATTATGTAACGCAGTTGTTGCGACAAGCAGGAACACTCCTGTAAGAATAGTAAGAGCAAGCACCTTTGTGGCTGGAACAAACAGTTTGTTATTATAAATAACAGACCGTACTGACTAAGTAAAGGTTCTGCTATTGAAAGCATTGTGTCAGAATGTGTACACGGGGAACCTGTGGGTCAGACATACCAAAAGGTCGCTTGAAACCCTCCGTATTCAATATAATAATATCTTCAGGTGCTACTGGGTCTGCCTCAAAATTGGAGTGCATCGAAAATATTTGTGGATAAACAAACCGAAGGTTTTCCATGCATCGTCCGAAAAAAAAACCAGTATATCTGATTAGAAGGTGGGGGCAGTGACAAGAGCATCTTGGGTTTGTGCGACGGGTATCTCGTAACCTTATCCGCTCGCTAATGTTTGTGAATGAATTAAATTTAAACATATTAAATTAGAATAAAATAAATAAAGTTTTCCGTACTTGAAAAGATAGTTTGTAACTAACACATATGGATGAACATCTGAATAGATGTTTCTAATTTGTTATAAATTAAATTACTGCAAGGTACAAGATCTTGCTACCTGCAGTACCAAGATCTAATATTATAGGAACAAGCAATACTTAAGAAAAAAAAACAAATACGTGCCTAGAGTAGTTACTACGTAGTTTACTACGGCAAAATTCACAAAGCCGCCCCAGGGGTAAAGTTTGCTGTCACTCTTGTTTTGGGAAAAAAAATACAATGTTATTTTTTACTAAAACTATAAAGCCAGTATCTACCAGTAGTTTTCCTTTCAAAGATTTATAAAGTAATATTTCCTTAACTTTAATAACAGTCAAAACATTATTTGTAATGAAGAATACACAAAACGATAGTTATGCTCATTGAAGAAGCAAAGTCGATAGTCGTGGCCTTTTTAAAGTACTTAAGTAAAAAGCATCTCGGCATTACCGTTCATCGGTCCCAATGCAGCTTCCATTAAAGTGCGAATAGAACTATACGGAAACATTACTAGTGGACTAGTTATTTACAAAGTCATCAACTGGTAGGGCATAAAGCATCACTTCTGATACTACATCTAGATACAGCATAATGTGTGGAGCCGTGCTTTGTAGAAATTATAAGATACTCGATACTTTAATTTAATGGGTAGGCAAACGATTCCGATGATACTAATCGGTCGCACATTTCATTTAAAGTCTAGAGCATCTAAATTAATAAAGATAAAATAAGTGATACTCATCACGCACTTTTGTAACTACTAAGAAGCACAGAGTGCGATGCTGACTATTTAAAAGGCAGAACAAAATATAAGGAGGGGAAGGCCCAATGGCCTTCTGTAAACTCACAATACTTAATATTCAAGCAGTAAAAGATCGCAGTACAATATCCAATACATATTTCGTGAAATCTACAGCTTAATGCCAAGATGAGGTCTTTTTCTTATTTTCGTGTTGTTTTTTTTTATATCATTTTTAAAATCTTTGTTGTTATTAGGCTGTTTTTTTAGAAAACTGTTTTAAAAAATGTCAATAAATGTTGTTTCTTCTTTTTTCTTGAAGTGGAGGTCGGCCGTTTCGCTCTATTGCGATGCGCTCCGAGCTATCTACTCAAGGCTGCGTACGTATGAAAGTGAAACCTTCTCAATTACACCGCATGTGAGATTATAGGCCGTAATACCATCAAATCTACATATCTATTGTTACATTTTTGTAATATATTACTGGACGTATTGCACAATTTCCTACGTGGTATATGCTAATTCGCGTGTACATCTGAAATTCCTATAAACTACCAACAGAGTTGCATCGATATATTTCTTACTATAAGATGGTATTATTACTTGGTAGTTTGTACTGTACACTGTAAAAACTACCAAAACTTTCAAAAGATACTTCTATTGGAAAAGAGAGTTAGAGTTACAACTATTACAGTTTCTAAAAAACAATACGAATAAGTACCATTCCGCTTGCAGTTGTCTTACGTGAAAAATAAGCTGACTTTACATTTTGAGATTAATCTAGACCGAAGACTAAGAAAGACAAAAGAAGCCACAACAAAGCTACTCGTAGTGACAAGCTGGTGTTGAAAACAACTTGATTCAGACCATAATTTGCACGTTCGTTAAAATAACGATCAATGGATGTGAACTGTTGTTGTTGTTGATGGAAATGTTTCCGTAGTATGGATAGACTCTACTACGGCGTCTAGTCGTGGTATACTAAAACGCTAATATAAGACAAAAACTTCGAAGCCAAACAATAACAGAATAACTTTATGTCATTTTTATTTATTTCAATACATTACCTAAATTTGTATAAATCATTTTAAAATTACTTACAGGTTCTTGTTCAGTCCCATCTGTCTTTAGAGCTTCCCTGGTTTCATTCTGTAAAACAAAATAATGAGATTAGAATAATATTTGGCAATCGGTTGGCGTTAGTGCGGTCGGTCAACGATAACCCAAGATAAAAATTGTCCAATGGTCGTTCATTAGATGGGTGGGCGAAAATATAATTTCGAGTTCCTCCAAGTTTCGTTAATCACGTAAAGACTTTTTGTTTTTTGGTAATCATTACCAACCATATACGGCATACTGGTTGTTGTTTACGATTACCATGGGCCCGCCCGCGTTATGAGTTACGGCTCAACCCTCCCATAGCTATGATATGTGCAAACAGGCCCTGCAGTTGGACGTTATAGGCTGGTTGATTAATTGATTTTATGAATGTTTTGCGACTCTCTTCTTCTTCTTCCTCAGCGTGTGTTCGCCCACCGTTGGGCATACGCCTCTCCAACTTTCCTCCACTGGGAACGGTTGTCCGTCCCCCTCTCCAAACCGACCGTTTTGCGACTCATACCGAATTAATTAAAAGGCCGTATGAGTGTTAATCAGAAAATCTACAGTCATATCTCCCATCTTGATAAGCCAATTCTACCTTTTTTATTTTTTATTGATTTGAAACCATTAAAGTGTATAATGATGTTATTATTTTCACACATGCCAACTCCAAAAAAAATACATAGCACCTATCCTATTCAACCTATCGCAGTCCACTGCTGGACATAGGTCTCCCCCATTTCGCGCCAGATATCCCGGTCCTCCGCTTTCCTCATCCAGCCTCCACCAGCGACCTTTCGCAAGTCGTCGGTCCATCGGGCCGGAGGGCGTCCTACGCTACGCTTGCCGAGACGCGGTCTCCACTCCAGAACTCGTCTGCTCCAACGGCCATCGGTTCTGCGACATACGTGACCAGCCCACTGCCACTTCAACTTGCTGATCCGGCGGGCTATGTCGGTAACTTTAGTTCTCTTACGGATTAAATCATTTCTGATCTTATCCCTAAGAGAGACCCCGAGCATAGCTCGCTCCATTGCGCGTTGAGTGACTTTGAACTTGTGAACCAATCCCGCAGTCAGTGTCCATGTCTCAGCTGCGTATGTAAGTACGGGTAGGACGCATTGCTCAAAGACTTTGTCTTTAAGCATTGCGGAATGTCGACGTGAAGACCTGACGTAACTTGCCGAATGCCGCCCAGCCCAACTGAATCCTCCTACTAGCTTCCCTCTCGAAATTGTGACGGCCAAGTTGGATGGTTTGGCCCAAGTAAACGTATTCTTGCACAACTTCGAGAAGGATGCCATCGACGCATATCGGTTGTGGCATGACATGGTCATTGAACATGACTTTCGTCTTGTCCAAATTCATGCCAAGCCCAACTCGTCGGGAGATTCATTTAGGTTCAACATCTCAGCAAGCTCTTCCGATGACTCTGCAACGATGACGATATCGTCAGCAAAGCGCAGATGAGAAATATACTCTCCATTGACGTTGACGCCTCGTTCAGACCAGTCCAGGGTCTTGAAGACATCCTCCAATGCGTTTGTAAACAGTTTCGGGGATATAACATCCCCCTGTCTCACACCACGACGCAATTGGATGGGTCTTGTCCGCTGGTCTTGGATCTGAACGGTCATCGTCGCTGCGTTGGAGAGACACTTCATCACCTCGATATATCGCCAGTCGATACCGCATCGCTGCAGAGCCTCCAGAACAGCCCAGGTTTCGATGGAGTCGAAGGCTTTCTCGTAGTCCACAAATGCCATACACAGCGGCTGGTTATACTCTTCGGTCTTCTGTATAAGCTGCCGAACAGTATGGATGTGGTCCACGGTGCTGTAGCCTTTTCGAAACCCAGCCTGCTCCGGTGGTTGGAATTCGTCGAGTCTTATGGCGAGACGGTTCGCTACAACTCTGGAAAACAACTTATAGACGTGGCTCAGAAGCGCTATCGGTCTATAATTCTTCAAGAGAGTTTTATCACCCTTCTTGAAGAATAAGACGACGACGCTTCTGGACCACGCCTTCGGTGTAGTTCCCTGGTGGATGACGGCATTAAAGAGCTCAACTAATGCCCTAAGGACGGGTTGTCCACCGGCTTTTAGGAGCTCTGTCGTAATACCGTCATCACCGGGGCCTTCCCATTTCTAAGTTGCTCCAGTGCTGCACTAATCTCGCTAACGTCAATATCCGGGATATCTTGCGTACAATGGCGCCTTAGTGGGGCACGTGGATCTTATAGCACAAATCTATACTAATATATAAAGCTGAAGAGTTTGTTTGTTTGTTTGTTTGTTTGAACGCGCTAATCTCAGGAACTACTGGTTCGATTTGAAAAATTCATTCAGTGTTAGATAGCTTATTTATCGAGGAAGGCTATAGGCTATATATCATCACGCTACGAGTAATAGAAGCGGAAGCAGCATGAAGAATGTTTCAAAATCGGGGGTATTTTTTCATACTTGGAGCTTCCGCTGCGTACGCTGTAAACGGTTAAAGTTACACAAAGTTATGTATGAGAGTATTTTCTCCTTTTAAAGGTCTACAAAAAAGTCCGCGAAAGCATATGTCTATCTTTTAAGGTAAGCTCACTATAACATATTTTTTGCTAATAAAAATTCTGAAATTGACCCCGAAACCTTTAAAGTTGGAGGGAGGGGAAATCCTATGTATAGTGATAAATGAAAGTACCGTGTCATCCCGAATTTAATGCGAGCGAAGCCGCGGGCAAAAGCTAGTTAATAATATTAATAATACAGTTTTAACGACCACGTCTTTCTTTCTGAAAGACATTCTACTGTCAGCCGCTAATCGCCATCACAGCTTTACTAGCCAAGCAGTGAGCGCTGTCTTTCAGTCTTAAACAACCACATAGTACACAACCTATACAAGTGGCTACATATTATCAATGTACCTTATCAAATCCAATGCTGGGTATTGGGTCGGGCGGGTCGTCCCCGGACCCCTCGTGTATCTCCGACGATGATGACGACGAGCTGGCCACCACCGACACTTCTGTTGACAAGTCCGATGACTCGGCGGATGACTCCGCGGTGTGTTTCTCCAGTGAAAGCACTCCCTAATAATTGAAGATACATTGTGATAAGTCGATAAGGAATTGTAAAAAAGCAGGTATATTAATGAATGCGAAATGCATATTATATGTCTTAAACGAAAATACGATTTTGACAATAAAATTGTATAGGTATTTGAAACTTTTCCATTCCAATTATGTAAAATATAAGAACAAACAAATGTAATCAAATTCAAAATTGTGAAAAGGAATAAGATAAAAATAAATTAGTCGATTGAATAAACGTACCTTCGTTACTAAAATCACATAACACACGACGATGTATCTGAAACAAAAGCCGACATAAGTGCTATTACATAATTACAATATCTAATGTTATCTTTGGAAATTATAATTACTTGCAGTAGAAAAGTTTTTATAGTAAACTGAAAACTACTCCCGAAAATATGCATGACAAGTTTTAACAAGTTTTAAAAATATTTAAAAATCACACGCTGCTTAAAGAGATAAAAAATATTTGACTTGTTGCTTTAAGCTTTCTGGGCGTTCCAGCAGGCAAACATTTATTTTTTGTTTATGATAGACGAACATCAATTTATCATATACGAAAATGAATTGACCAAGTAGGTCGTAGGTTCTTTTAAAAAATTAACGTACGTTTCAATTTCATAAACGTCTATAGAAAGACGAATTCCTGTAATGCGTTCATGTCTTTTATAAGGAAAATTACTACAAAAGTTTATATTAATCAATCGAACACAACTCTAATATAACAACCCCTAAATAATTATACAACGTTTATAATAAAAATAAAATCATTGTAGTACAGTCTTAATATGTTTTCGTTAAGTTGCACTAGTTGGTAATTACATTAATACTTTGTATCATATATTTTGGTATTGTATTCTTGATTCGTTATTTCGCAGCAATATTTCGCTAAATATACGTGGATAACGGTGTTGACTACACATTTACCTGTACCACAAATGTTTTGTAATTTGTAAACATACAATTTGTAACTGTTTGTTATTCCCAATAAATAAAATAAAATAAAACCCTATGCGGAATATTTAAGTATTGGCCTTGAGGGCTTTCAAGCTATTGAACTTGCAATTGTCCATTGGATGAGGTATCACTTACCACCGTTTGCGTAAATGAGTAGTGTTACCTACGTAAGTGAGTTTAATTAAGAGTCATTTGTTGTACTTATTGATCGTACTGCTAAAGATCGGTTCGCGTGGAAATCATAAGGGGAGGCATTTGGTCATCTGTGGAAATCAGCTGCAGGAAAAATCCAAATTCTTTACCAAAAATATAGAAGTGAGATTGAAGTGCTATATGATGCAAAGTAACGCTACATCTCTGCATAAACACAAGCCTAATGACTAGGGTTTGTGGTTAA